>RYFJ01002440.1:0-84441 GCA_003991445.1 Oryza meyeriana var. granulata | reverse complement strand
AATTTAATATACAAAATACATGGCCAGATTCATATATCAAATGACAAATATGTTTTCTATTATTGAGTGTAAATGCTTTAAAATTAAGCCGATGCATATGCTAGAATGAAACGTAGCGTATAGTTTCCATCCGATCCGAGAAAAACGATATGGTACACCTTCCCCGGAAGCGCCGCGATAACACACGCATCTACCTCGGCTCCGTGTCCCAGGACATCCGAGCACCGGGTCTCGCCCCCGCGTCCCGGTGCAAACAGTTTTTGCCCCGGGCGCATTCGGCGCTACTAGGGCATTCTGTGCCGGTCTCGCCTCCCCCTTGCTCCCGGACCCCACTGTCTCGTCCCGGGGCCACGCTTCCAACTGGCTGGCAGACGGCCCCCCAGGCGCTTCCGACCCGCCGGCCGCGTCGCCACCCTCTGCCAAACTCGGGCACCTCCCACTCGGCGCAGACCGATCGCCGTCGCGTTTCCTCCCGACTGGCGTCCCACCTCGCTGAAATTATCGCCCACATACCCCGGGACGCGTGGATCTACGGCCACTGCAGCTCCTCCGGCCACACTCTGCACAAGTACCCCGGCTACGGCCATTTTCCCTAAGTGCGGTGGACCCGAGCACTCCGGGGCGCCGGGTGCACCTTCCGGAGTGTCGCGATGACCACACGCATCCACCGGACTCCGTCTCCTGGGGAAATTCCCGAGCCCAGTTCGCCCTACGGTCCCAGGCCAACGTTTTGGTCCCAGCGCATTCCCGGGCGCGTATTACTGGGCATTCCCGTGACGGGTTCTCGCCCCCGGGTCCCGGACCCACTGTCTCGGCCCGTCAAAGGCACGCTTCCCGACGGCTGGCAGATGCCGCCAGGCGCGCGCTCACCGACCATCCCCGTCGCACCCCTCCCAACTCGCCACTCCCAACTCGCTGGCGGACCGGCAGCAGCGGGCGGGCCCAGGAGCCGCGGGGAGGGCAGCGGGGGGGCCGGCCCGTCGCCGCTCCGAACTGGCGGCCCGACCTCGGCCGCCTCTCCGACTCAGGTGCCAGGCGGTCGCCCGATGTCCGCCCTCCGCCCTCAGCCGCCCGTCGCGCCTCCCGACTCGCCCCGACCCGGCCGTCACCGGACTCGGCTGGAACCATCGACGGTTACTCACACAATTCCCGCCACCGGAAAAAAATAAAATCGACATCAACAATAAAAGCAGACTAAAGTACCTGTTGTAAGATAGCTTGCTCTCACGTGAGTGCTTTCTCTTTCGGAGTTCTGAAGTGGACTAACCATGAAACATAATTACCCTTCAAAACCAATATGAAATATATGAATTTTATAAAGAAAGATACTAGACTTGCAAAGCAGACTATTAGAAAACACCGAACGCTCTCATCGTACATGAGAAAACGAACTAACAAGGCACATAATTAATCTCAATACAATGAGGTAAAACTGAGCAAGTAAAAATAATTTAGTCGATGTTAGTCAGCAAGTAGATCAGCAATTGTTAGGATCAGCAACCACTCTTTTAGCCAAATAATAGTAGGTACTTCAATAACAGTTTCATAGTCAGCTAAAGTTACACACACGAGTTTAGTATCATGTAGTACCAGTATTAGTATAGTTAGCCAAGTTACAACGTAAGTTTAAAATCAGTATGAAGCCTGGTTAACATCAGCATCTTCAATTAATGTCATAGTTAGCCAAGCTACAACGCAGTTAGTACTGGTAGCCTCGTTGTACAGATCTTGTTTGTTAACTGAACAAGGCACATAATTAATCTCAATACAATGAGGTAAAACTGAGCAAGTAAAATAATTTAGTCGATGTTAGTCAGCAAGGTTAGATCAGAAATTGTTAGGATCAGCAACCACCTTTAGCCAAACAATTAGTAGGTACTTCAATAACAGTTTCATAGTCAGTTAAAGTTACAACACGAGTTAGTATCAGTACCAGTATTGTCATAGTTAGCCAAGTTATAACATAAGTTAAAATCAGTATGAAGCCTGGTTAACATCAGCATCTTCAATTAATGTCATAGTTAGCCAAGCTACAACACAAGTTAGTACTGGTAGCCCCGTTGTATAGATCTTGTCTGTTAACTCTAATACTTAAGAGACTATAATTGATATAGAACACCTAAGACACTTGTAGTACGTACCTTCCCTTCGAGCTGCTATAGATAGTCTAGGTGAGAACTATTTATCGAGTGAGAACTATGCACTGAACGCTCAAAGCCTTAACTTGCACTTGCGTGGGTATGCAGATGCAAGAAGGCAATGCTGCCCTTAAATAGGCAATCCTGGCTACCCGCCGCATCATGCATGCAGTCATGTGAACTTGCTGCATAGATAGCCAATAGCATCCCTCCTGATGCATGCATGCACATCAGACAAAGGCTATAGAGGGACTGTGGCTGAGTGTTAACGCCAAAATTTGGTACGGGTCGTTACCATGTTCGGTTAAGGAAAGAAGCGATATCAGCCATTGGAAACTAATCCAGAAGAGTCCGAGCTTGGGAAGGAATCGTGAAGACCACGTTATGGCAGTTATTTATCTTATCTATTAGATAGTTTTATCTTTTAGGAAACCTGATCTCTTGTCCGATCAGGTCTGTTAGTTTTCCTTTTCTAGTTAAGAAAGTCATGTTCCGTGTCCTATAAGGACTCTTGTAACTCGGGGTATATATACGTATGCCCGGAGACCTTGTAAACTATCCACACAGATCAATCAAATTCGGCGCATCGCCACCCTTTCGACGGGTTCTTGCTTTCGAGCGGGCTGCATCAGTTAGGTCCGAACTCTACGAGAGGGTAAGACTCGTCACCTTACCAGGTGTATCTGCGCCTGTCTACGGCTGCATCGGTTCGGTCGACCTCTTAGGCCGATCAGGTATACCACATCACGCGTGCGTAGATCTTATCAGCTTACTGCGGGCGATTTATCATCAGTTCGTGCTGCATCGGTTGGGTCTGACCTACTGAGCTGCCAACGATAAGTCGTTCCTGCTAGGTTGATGGTTTTTTGCGCAGCGTCTTATCGGAATGTATAGCCGATAAGTTATCTTATTACATCACAGTTGCATTAGGTCTATCGGCTTGTTGAGGCTCCTTTATTATTATTAATCTGTGCTGCATCAGTTAGGTCTGAACTACTAGATTGATAATAATAGATTTATCCTTGTCGAGCCGATCGGTGTATATGCGACGTTCTATCGGAGTGCTTAGCCGATAGGTTATCTTTTTATAAAGCCGACTGTATTATCTTTACTATTTTGGTCATCTATATTATCATCGGTTTTCTAGCCGATGCACATGTGTTTCCTTGGCAGTCGGCTAGCTTACTATTCTGCCTATCTATTTTATCATCGGCTTCTAGCCAATGCACATGTTATACTGACAGCTTATCTATTTGCTTATAGCGTTATCGTTTCCTAGCCGATACACAGGTGCCATCGGCCATCGGCTACAAGGAGCCTACATCAGTCCATATCGGCCGATAGCCGATGTGCAATTGCTGCTGACCTGGGCACGAGCACAAGTGAGGACCCGGGAGCGAGGACCTGGGCACGAGGACCCGGGCATGGGCACGAGACCTGGGCGCGGACAGCTGGGGCCCGGACAAAGTTTTATCATCGGCTTTCAGTCGATGCTCAAGCATTCCTTCGGCAATCGGCTAGCGGGATTCTTATTGGCCGATTGAATCCCTGAGCTAATATTCTCCTTGTCAATTACGGGGTCAAATTGACTGGCACGCCTATGAACCTCAAATATTTTAGGACCTGCACTGGAGCTAAGCAGATCTCCCAGGCCTTCGTATGTTCAATCGCATCAAACCAGATCATCAACAAGCTTCTTGGCACACCCGGTGGTTTTTGGTGCGAACATATTTTTGGCACGCCCAATGGGACACAGAACTTCGACATGGCTGGAAAAGAGGTCAGCAAAGATGATACAATCCCAGTTACAATGGAAGACTTGACCGAAGAACAGAGACAACAAGTGGAGCAGAACATCGATGATTTTTGGAAGCTTTGTCTAGAATCCTTCGGTATGACAGATCAAGGGCCGATTCAGAAGTCGCAATTTCCAAAGCCTGTTCTGATTGATGAATCGAGCCATACATCGCCTGCAAGTTCACAAAAGCCGATTCAAGACATGTTTAATAAAGCAGTTCATCATGCGTTGACCGATCAATCTGGGATATTGGTGAGCACATTACAGAGCTTGATCAAGAAGGTAGTGGAGCCGATTCAAATACCCGGGGGGCAACAAGATGGGATTCCTCAAGGATATCAAACTGCGTACTATGGGGGACATCAACAGAGTTATCCAGAAGCTGTTCCTGAGTACAATTATCAGAGGGAATATCAGAATCAGAATCGGCTACCAACTCCACCTCTGCATTATCACGTCGAAAATCTAGGAGAAAAAGGTTTGACAGCAAGGATCACAGAGGTGATGAGAGAACAATTCGGTTTAAGACCGAAAGAGGAAACATTTATGTATCGGCATCCATATCCAGATTGGTTTGATAGAGTTCCGTTGCCACGCCGATACAGAGTACCAGACTTCTCCAAATTCTCAGGGCAAGATGATGTATCTACAGTGGAACATGTCAGCCGATTCTTGGCTCAATGTGGAGAGGCATCGGCTATAGAAGCTTTGAGAGTTAGACTCTTCCCGTTATCATTATCCGGATCGGCCTTTACATGGTTTTCTTCATTGCCACCTAACTCAGTTCGGAGTTGGGCCGATCTGGAAAAGCAATTCCACAAGTATTTCTTTATGGGAAGTCAGGAGATGAGTTTGATAGACTTAACATCGGTAATACAGAAGCCGGAGGAATCAGTCGCAGAATATATCCAGCGGTTTCGTAATGTTAGAAGCCGATGTTATAGTTTAAGTCTGGATGATGCACAGCTGGCCGAATTAGCATTCCAAGGTTTGTTGGCTCCGATCAAGGAAAGATTTTCATTAGAAGACTTTGAGAGCCTAACACACCTAGTACAGAAGGTATCGGTTCATGAAAGCCGATTTCAGGAGGCCAGGAAGGAATGATGAGGCCCGAACAGAAGAATTTCGAAGTTTGATAACAAACTCCGAAATTGGGGGGCATGTGTTAACGCCAAAATTTGGTACGGGTCGTTACCATGTTCGGTTAAGGAAAGAAGCGATATCAGCCATTGGAAACTAATCCAGAAGAGTCCGAGCTTGGGAAGGAATCGTGAAGACCACGTTATGGCAGTTATTTATCTTATCTATTAGATAGTTTTATCTTTTAGGAAACCTGATCTCTTGTCCGATCAGGTCTGTTAGTTTTCCTTTTCTAGTTAGGAAAGTCCTGTTCCGTGTCCTATAAGGACTCTTGTAACTCGGGGTATATATACGTATGCCCGGAGACCTTGTAAACTATCCACACAGATCAATCAAATTCGGCGCATCGCCACCCTTTCGACGGGTTCTTGCTTCTCGAGCGGGGCTGCATCGGTTAGGTCCGAACTCCTGCGAGAGGGTAAGACTCGTCACCCCTTACCCAGGTGTATCTGCCCTGTCTACGGCTGCATCGGTTCGGTCCGACCTCTTAGGCCGATCAGGTATACCACATCACGCGTGCGTAGATCTTATCAGCTTACTGGGGGCGATTTATCATCAGTTCGTGCTGCATCGGTTGGGTCTGACCTACTGAGCTGCCAGCGATAAGTCGTTCCTGCTAGGTTGATGGTTTTTGCACAAGCGTCTTATCGGAATGTATAGCCGATAAGTTATCTTATTACATCACAGTTGCATTAGGTCTATCGGCTTGTTGAGGCTCCTTTATTATTATTAATCTGTGCTGCATCAGTTAGGTCTGAACTACTAGATTGATAATAATAGATTTATCCTTGTCGAGCCGATCGGTGTATATGCGACGTTCTATCGGAGTGCTTAGCCGATAGGTTATCTTTTTATAAAGCCGACTGTATTATCTTTACTATTTTGGTCATCTATATTATCATCGGTTTTCTAGCCGATGCACATGTGTTTCCTTGGCAGTCGGCTAGCTTACTATTCTGCCTATCTATTTTATCATCGGCTTCTAGCCAATGCACATGTTATACTGACAGCTTATCTATTTGCTTATAGCGTTATCGGTTTCCTAGCCGATACACAGGTGCCATCGGCCATCGGCTACAAGGAGCCTACATCAGTCCGTATCGGCCGATAGCCGATGTGCAATTGCTGCTGACCCGGGCACGAGCACAAGTGAGGACCCGGGAGCGAGGACCTGGGCACGAGGACCCGGGCACGGGCACGAGACCTGGGCGCGGACAGCTGGGGCCCGGACAAAGTTTTATCATCGGCTTTCAGCCGATGCTCAAGCATTCCTTTGGCAATCGGCTAGCGGGATTCTTATTGGCCGATTGAATCCCTGAGCTAATATTCTCCTTGTCAATTGTGGGGTCAAATTGACTGGCACGCGCAGCCGATCCCGAGCTCGCGCCCCGCAGCCGATGCTCGCACCCCGCAGCCGATACCGAGCCCGCGCCCCGCAGACGATGCTCGCGCCGCGCAACCGATACCGAGCTCGCGCCCCCCCCCCCGCCAGTGCTCGCACCAGGACAGCCGTGGCTGCTTCTGCCGCGTGAGCCCACCTGTCAGTCCCCGTCGTCTTGTTCGTCCTCCAGCCGCTCGCGCTCTCTCTCTTCTCTCGATCTCTCTTGAGCCCTCGCTCTGTTACCTTTGTTCCGCGCCCATGCCGTCCGGTAGCGCTATGCCCGAGTTGGAGGAGGGCTTTCCAGCGGGATTAGCAGCACGGCATGGGGTCAGTGCTTTGGCATGGCTTCGTTGGCGTTGCGCGGCGTGGCTTCCCAGCAGGATTAGCAGCGTGGCATGGGGTCAGTGCTTTGGCGTGGCTTCGTTGGCGCTGCACGGCGTGCCAGTTCAGGCCCTGCAGCAATCGGCGACCTATTGGCTTCGGCTTGGTGGTAGGCTGCAGCCAGAAGATCCGAACCATACATTGCATATCGAGCGGTAGAAAGAAACTAAGCGACGTGGCCACCGCAGGAGGCCGCGAAAACGGCACGGCCTCATATTTGTAATGATTACCCATTTTACGCACTTTATTCTTATTTATTAGCTATGTGTAAAATTTTAGACCTAAAATTTTTATACTCGTGTTCATATCATAAAATTTTATCAGATTTGACCCAAAATTTATATGGATGATTTATTATATATAAGAGCAACTTTGTGTAAATTTTGAGCCATTTATATATGTGGGACCCACATATAGGTTATCCATACCCATCGAGTAATACCTATTTTATTTCAGATTTGCTATTGATTTTTTAGATTCTATCAAATAATAACACTGGCCGTTGGATGAAACTTTGAGATTAGGACAGGGGAAGCGAGTACTAAGTTACACTTTCAACTCATTGTAGTTGCTATTATCGATCACATGTAACTTTAGTTATAAATTTGTGTAACTCAGTCATAAATATGTGTAATTATAATGGATCGATGAATTTATTTTTTTCAAACGTTTGATTAATAGATGTTTTCATTTTATTTAAATATGTGTAATACCTATGTTGTTTAAGTATGGGTAATTTTTTTTATCAAGGTATAGTTAAAATTTGATATGGATATGGGTGACCAATAACCTTAGCAGGCCTCCGCGCGTGCAAGTTTGGTTCTTGCAAAGGGCAAAGTCCACAATCGATCAATCAATCGATCTCCCTTGAAAGCGCAGGTGCTCGAACAGTGTTTTCTGTGGGGAATGGGGATAGATCCGGACAAGGTGGAAATTGTTCAAAAACAGGCTGGTCCGCGAAGGCGCAGCCCAGCTTACCCATCTAAATGGATCATTATTAGAATATAAAGTAGCTATAGCTATGCCTGTATATAGAGAAGAGGTTTACTATTGTACACATGAGAATGGGCTGAATGAAAAGAACACTATGCCTCTCTAAACATCGTATCTCCCTGTGATTGTTTGTGGGGTTAGAGGACCCTTATATAGTATTTAAAAAACACACCATTTAATAGTTTAGGAAGCATGCTCACGAAAAAGAGAAAATAAGCTTAAGCTATAAGATCTCAAGAACGGTGCCTTAAATGGCCACCTTTAAAAATATATTTTTAGAGAAGAAATGATGCTACTTTTAGAGATGGTCGGCTTCTAAAAATCGATTTCTAGAGACGGTTCGTGACCACGGCTATCGATGTTTTATATCGGTAATATTTAATACGGGGCTATGCGTCGGATCTAAACTCGATGGATTCGTAAGATTACAAGGGATTATACTGGTTCAGGTTCTAAATGTGATGTAATACCCTACTCCAGTTGTAGTGTATTGCTTTTACGAGTGTTGTATGATCTATGGTGAGTTGTCTCGATGTGGTTCTATATGTCCCAGGGGGCTCCCTACCCTTCCTTATATACCAGAGGGATGAGTATTACAGGGTAGGAAACCCGGTCGGATATGACAAAGAGTTTTTCTTATCATTACATAGAGGAAACATTCATATTTGAGTCACAGCTTGTGCCAAGTGCTCATTCTCTACAGCGAAAAAATTCCCGAGTGTTTTGCTCCCGAACACTCATTTTTCTGAGTGTTTTCCTCCCGAGTCCTGCTTCTTGTCAGCTAGCAACAAGGCTATGAAGAGCTTTATGGAAATAAATAAATAGTGTGTGCCAAATAGGCACACCTATTAGGTGTGGCCCTCGACTTTGTGCTTAGTTGTGAAACAACTAAACATAAAGTCAGAAGTCTTTAACCTTAAAGTCTTTCCTGAGTGATATGTTTCTCAGAAATTAGACTTTTCAGTCAGTCATGACCGGAAATTTGCTCATGGCAATTTAGCTAAGCTTGTAAGCCTTTTATCAATATGTACTCAAGCCTAATGCGTGATGAGGTGTATTTGAGAGATACATATATCTCCAATTTTAATAGAGACCAGCTGTTGATCTTTATAAAGATATATTCTCAATACCTTAAAATAATCAAGATACTCGAATGTATACATACACCCAGCAATCGGCTTAGCATGAAGCGTATCTGGTTATTGAATCGATTCTTGTAAAATAACACCAGCATCGCGATTTGAACATGACCAATGAGTGGCCCAATAGGACATGCTATTTAAGAACTCATATCTTCGGCCCACTACTGAATAGGTCGGCCCAAATCGAAATACCCAACGTAACCCTTTAAAATTCAGATATTTTGATCATTGCTCAACCTGCCCATTGCTCTGGGGTGTGTCACCAAATCATAGCCGATTTTGATACCGAAGTCATCACAGAAATCCTTGAATACGCCACCCATGAACAGAATGCCGTTGTTCATGATGATGCGATTGGGGACTCTGAGTGCCAGAGGAACAAGTGCCCCTCGAAACGGTAGACCTGCAAAAGAATCTGACATACAAGGAACATCCAGTCAAGATTCTTGAAGAAGCTGAGCGCCAGACTCGCAGGAAGACGATCAAGTTCTATAAGGTTCAGTGGAGTAATCACTCAGAGGAAGAGGCAACATGGGAACGTGAAGATCACCTCCGCGCGGAGTTCCCAGAGCTGCTCCCTTAGGTTCGAAATCTCGAGGTCGAGATTCTTGTTAGGAGGGTTGGTTTGTAACGCCCTAGTGTTAGGCGTAAACTAAATTAAAAAACCCTAATTGTGAAATTTGGTTTTACTTGTTTGATATCATGTGTGCCAAGATCTCGATCCCCTCCCTAAATCAAGTCCCTAACCCTGTGATCAACTCTCTATATCCAAAATTTAAATCCAAGTCCATATCCCTTATTCACAAAAATCCTATCTATCAATTAAATCCCTCCAAACCAATTCAAATCCTATGATGGACCGCAGCATCCCTAAATTCCCTATCGGCCCATTTACCCAGCCACCTCATCCCCTTCTCTACTCCCCGCCTAGGCCGCCTCTCGGCCCACTCGGCTTCCTATCACCCGCGCGGGCACGTGCCATGCATGTGCCATGGCCGCGAACGAGAGAGAGAGCTCTCTCCCTCTCTTTGTTCCTCTCTCTCATCCCGCTTGCCATGGCCACTGTCGCCAATTCAAAATCTAGCCACAGTCGCCGTTCCCGCCTACGTGCCGACCGCAAGCACTGCCGCCGTCATCCGCTCTGCGCCGGCGACCGCCCTGTCTCCGCTCGCTGCCAACCCGCCCGCCAGTCTTAGCCATCACTGGCTTGCGTCACCTCGGCCCCGTTGCAAGCTGCCAAGCGAAGGATGCCCCACCTTGAAGCTCGCCTGTCTCACCGCTCCAAAAAGCCTTCGCTTCTCCTCTTCCCCGCCCTCGCTTTTGTGCCCCGGAGCCGCTCACCCCTCCATTTTATTCACCAAAATAGAAAGCCATCACTCCGCTCCACGTCGTGACTCATGGAGGAGCGCGGACTAGCTGACGTCCCGCACTAGCCTGCTCATCCTCGCTTGACCACACCAGCTCGTGGCCCATGGGAAATCACCTCTCATTCCCTAGCTCAAACCGACCTCCGGAGGGCTATAAAAGCCATCGCCATCCCTCCGTTCCCTCCTTCCAAATCCTCCCTCCGCCGCATCGCCTTGGAGCTCCGAGCCACCTTGAGCCCGCTCCGTACCTGGAGACCACCGCTGTTGACCCCGTCGACATTCGCTTCTCCCCACTGCATCGCTCGAGCTGAGACCAAACGATCACGTTCACGCCGTCGGCATTCCTTCACTGTGCATCTCCGTTGCGGTAGCTCCCTTCCTCTCTTACCCATCCTTGCCCCTTCCCTAGTCGGTAAAATGGCTTGTCCTTGCCTCTGTACGCTGTGACGCGTGCTGTAGCCACGACGCCGTGGGTCACCACTCTGCCGCGTAGCTGCTCGCCGTCACTTGCTCACTAGCACCGACCATGCTCGACCGCCGCACCGGGGGTCGAATCTAGAACTCTCATGGAGCCCCCAGACACCCGGAATCGGACCACGGATTGCCGTTGATGAAGTCCCTAAATCAGCGCTGCCTCTATTCTTCGCCATGATTCCCCGCTGTCGTTCCCCGCCCAACGAATCCGAGCCATTGGATATCCTCCCCATGTTCCATTCTATCTGACAGGGGCTCGCCGTCTCTCGTCTCTCCCCCGAACGCCCCGATGGACCTTGCCGTCGCATAGCCGTTGGATCCGATCCCTGTTCATCATCTTCCTCTCGCCTCGCGCGGCTGAGCCAAGAACCCTCTCCCCCTGTCTCGCGCGCATCTGGTCCGCCGAGGACCATGTAGCCGCATGTGGGTCCGTCGTCTTTTGTGCGTCCTAGACCGATGCCATGCACCCAACCCACCGTCTCCTCAAACTCGTTCCTTCGTGAGCTCTCTCCTCCTAGACCCAGGGGCTGACAGTGAACCAACGTGCCAGTTGGGGCCCGCCTGTCAGGCCCCGTCCGCGCCGCTCTCACCTGGCTGGGCCGTGAGTCCGCACGGCCCATTCCGCTCCCTCGCCAATCCTTGCCACGTGGGCCTCCTCAGTCTACTCGGCCCATGTCTCGTGCACAGCCGCCAGGCCCCTAACCGCTGGGCCCCCTTTGTCAATGGCCTAGGAGGACATTAATTCAAAGAAATCCCTTTCTAATTCCTTTTCCAAATGTCCAAAGTTCCTTAAACCTTCAAAAATTCATATCTTTTCAACTGTTCGTCCGATTGACCCTGTTCCACTCCCAAAATTCTTCTAAAAATGAGATATATCTAATGGCACTCTTAGAGGTCGCTAATAGGACTATTATTATAGTCTTCTCATTGAGTTGCCTCGTTTCGCGTGTAGCTTCGGAGTTGGAGGAGCCCATAATTGCAAAACTAAGTATTTTAAATACCAAAATTGCACTAACTAGGTTACACTGGATTAATTTCTTGGCCTCGGTCGCGAGACGACCGACGGGCCGCCAACCTATTTGCTGCATTGTCTACTTGACTAATTGTGATCCCCTGAACATCCTTGTCACCTCCCTTTACTGATCTCGGTACCTGTGCCGACGGGCATGGTACCTATGATCGCCTATCAAATTTAAAAAGGATTACGATGGGTAAAACTTGGGTTTATAAAACCTTGGAAAACCCGACACCTGGGTTGGTGCCTTGAAAACAAAATAAATTTTTACAAAACCCACGATGCGGGGATCATGCCAGCAGGGCGAGTCCCCCGCATTGCAACTAAGGACTGATTCCTTTGGAATTTCATCCAAACATACAACAGTACAACCACATGGGTAACATAGGACTGCCCTTGGTTGAGTAACTTGTCACTCGGAGACACCTTGCATGCCATTGGACTGTGGATCGTGTGAGAGGGCGACGGGGATGCCTCCTGGGTTCCTGGCACAATATGGTCGAGGACCTATCCTGTCGTTGGTCGTGGATCCCTCAGTTGGCATGAGGTAACCTGGTGTCGACTTTGGAGATGCCTTGTCGCAAAAACCCCTAGTCACTAGTCGTGTCTGTTCAGTTGCGAGCTGGGTGACAGGGTAAGTCGCGTCGTGTGGGTAAAGTGTACCCCCTCTGCAGAGGTCTAAACTGTTTGAACAATTGTGCCTATGGTCACGGGTGGATGTGAGGTGATTCCTTAGCGTAGTTTTGTTTGACTACTGCTTGAGAAAGGATGTTGTGGATCGGGAATCCAATTTCGGAAACTTGGTGGAGCTGTTGAGGACAGCTAGGTTGTGGGCCCGCTATTGATGGATCAGCTGGTGTAACTAGATCACGGAAGCCAACTCTTGAGAGTTGTGCTGAATCAAAGACTGATACAATTCACTCTGACCGGATGAGACTTCGCATCGCTCAGGTTGTTGAGAAGCACACACTTAGAATATTCAAAAGACTAATACAATTCCCATGACTTGTTGAGTATGCTAGTACTCATCCTTGCTCTATATATCTATCCCCCCAGTGCTGGAAGACAAGATGGATCCAACCGACGAGTTCTTCCAGGAGCAGGCTGGATTCGAGGAGTTTTAGAGTTTTGGCTTAGTTCCTGAGTTGCGCTTGTGGCTTTGGGCTAGTTTCTGCTTCTGCTCTTTTGCTAATGTATCGTTGTGAACTCGGGGTATGTCCGTAGTTCCAACCTGCTTGTAAGACTATGTCTATTAATAAAGACAGTTGTGCCATGATGGTTCCATCACCTGTTGTACCAGCACTATATTCCTGGGATTGGTACGATTATGTAGGTAAACTTTACAACTCAGACTCATCCTTCCCGGAAGGTCAATTTGGGGCGTGACAGCCGACTGAAGATCTAGGCGGTCGAAGGCTGTACTTGGGGGAGACCGAAAGCTTGAGAAGTCGAAGCCTGTGCTTGTTGTGGACCAAAGGCTTGGGAGGTTGGAGCTTGCGCTTGATGGAGATCGAAGGCTGGGGTAGTCGAAGTCTGTCCGACCGGGGCCACTTGTGCAGCGTTGTGGACTACTCCTGCATTTGGAGAAGCTTGTCCTGGAGCCGTTGCATGCTCTGTTTCATGGCCTCGTACTCTGCCCATGGCACCGCGACAGCTTCTTCACCCCCACTCGATGGCGGCAAATTCTCTCCGGCAGACAAAATAACTTTCGGAAGCCTCGACTTCGTCGCCGACCAAATCGGCAATCTCACCTTGGCCAACGCAGACCTGATCCAACCGGCCGAGGAACCAGCTGACTCCGCACCAGTCGGCCCACAAGACGCTGCAGCCACTCTCGTCGATTTGCTACGGCGATCTACCACATGCTCGGGTCTCGGGACAACTCTCTCCTTCGGCGTCCGGCTCGCGCTAGGCCTTGAGCCAGCCCAGGTCGGGCTAGGAAGGGGAGAGATCGTCAATCTCCCATGCAGACTCGGCAACGCCACAGATCTACATTCCACGCGGCAGACCCGATCACCCGCGGTCCAGTTTGGACACGGCCCCGAGCCGTTTCAGATTAGATCTAGGGAGGTCGGAGTCATTCTTACTCCGATCAACTACTCGGATTCCGACTCCAAGTCGGACAATGGTTCGGACACTAGTTCGGACACCAGTCTGGCGAGTTTCCTTCTGCCCCGCGAGATCTTCATGGCATCAACCCCTCCACCGGAGGTACGCCGAGTACAACAAGAGCAGGAGGGGGAAGCCAGCTGACTACGGCAACAGGAGGAGGCCGAACGCGAGGCTCGCAACGACAGGCTACGCAGGGCTGGGCGAACCGCTCAGCAACAGATTCTCCAAACTCGAGTCAGCGACCACGACGTCTTCGTCATGCCTCAGCAGAACGTCGTGGCCGCTGCAACCCTGCTAGACACACTCCAGCTCGGGCCTGATCATCAGGCCACCCCAACTATCACCAAGATCAAGGCCATGATTACAGCTGCTGCTTGTCAGCAGCACTAGTAGTCGAGCGAACCACTTATACTGACCGACCGGTCGGGTTCTCCAGCGGCAATCTCGTCCGCATCTGCACAACGCCGAGCGACCGGCTCAAGTCAGCTGCATGAGAAGTCACGACAAACGTCACTCGGCAACACTGACAACAACAATCGGCGGCATCGCTAGAACTATCGCCGGTTCAACCAAGACCTCCGAGTCCATCTGCAACGTGATCTCCGCCACGACATCAACGCCCGGCGCCGCGAACACGAAGAAAACAAGTGCTACTAACTAGAGGATGAGCACGAGCGTTACGGTCTCCACCACGAGCGGTTTAACCGCCGTGGTCGAAGCCGGAGCCCTCACGAAGATGAAGGCGTACCAGCCTTCACCCAGGAGCTACAAGACGTCGATTGGCCGACGGACTTCAAGCCTATGGGAATCGAGAAATATGATGGCAAAACTAACCCCGAGTCCTGGCTCACCGTATATACTCTGGCAATCCGAGCTGCCGGAGGTGACCACAAAGCCATGGCTAACTACCTTCCGATCGCCTTCGCCGACTCAGCGAGGACATGGCTAACAAGGCTCCCAAGGCGATCAATCGGCTCCTGGGGCGAACTCCAGGAGCGCTTTATAGCCAATTTCCAGGGGACTTACGAGCGGCCATCCTCTGAGCACGATCTCTATCAGCTGCACCAAAAGAAGAATGAGTCGCTCCGTGAGTTCATCAAAAGGTTCTCTGAGAAGCGCAACCAGATCCCCATTATCAAGGATGAGGCCGTCATCGCTGCCTTCCGCAAGGGAGTTAGAGACGCCCCGTTTATAGCCAAATTCACTCGAAAGCCTTCAGCCTCAGTCCGGCCCTCTTCGACATGGAGAATAAGTATGCCGACTCAGCAAAGGCGGTCGCCGAAGCTCTTGACGAAAAGGAGTCCTGGCAGAAGGACCAAAAGGCGAAAGCTAGCAACGAGCCATCACAGAACAAGTCCAGCAGCCACAAGCGGAAGTCGGACAACGAGGTGGCCAACGTGGAGCGCACTTGGTCGCGGCTCCCAAGAAATAATGAGTACCAGAAGGTTATGAACGGGCCTTGCCCCTTCCATCCCAAGGGCAAGCATGTAGCCAAGGACTGCTTCATGCCCAAAAAGTTTGCTTCTGAGCAGACTTCATCATCTGGCACCGACAAGGACAAGGACAAGCCAGATTCGGGCCCAGCCGATGATTTCCACGATCCCCAGGCCGAGCTCAACCATATTTTCGGAGGGCCGTCTGCGTACGAGTCCAAGAGAAAGTAGAAGCTAACAGCACGTGACATCAATGCGGTCTCTACGGTAGACGGCGCCTAGTATCTGCGCTAGTCAGAGATGCCCATCACATTCAACCGCGCAGATCACCCCGATCGGGTTTCACACCCCGGACGCTACCCACTCGTCCTGGACCCAGTCATCAAAAATATCAAGTTGAAGAAAGTTCTCATAGATGGAGGCAGCGCGCTCAACATCCTGTTCGCCAAGACTCTAGATGAGATGATGATCCCTCGTTCAAAACTGCGGCCGAGTACGGCGCCCTTCCACAGAATAATTCCTGGCCTGTCTTCAACCCCACTCGGGCAGATAACTCTGCCGGTAACCTTCGGCACGCGGGATAACTTCCACACAGAAAACATCTGCTTCGAGGTCGCCAACTTCGAAACCGTGTACCACGCGATACTCAGACAGCCAGCATTAGCCAAATTCATGGCAGTGTCGCACTATATCTACATGGTGCTCAAGATGCCCGGGCCAGCCGGAGTCCTCTCTCTTCATAGCGACGTCAAGCAAGCCTTCACCTGTGACAAGGAGAGCTGTGAGTTGGCTCAATCCCAAGAGGCGGCAGTCGGATGCAACAGCATTCGGCAAGACGCTGCAACAGAAATCGAGGACGACCAAGTTCCGGCGAAAAAAGCAGTGAAGTGGGGAATTTCAGCGGACTCTGACACGAAGAAGATCCCCCTGAACAATTCCGACCCCTCCAAGACTGCTCTAGTCGGGACCGCACTCGACCCCAAATAGGAAGATGCGCTCGTCACCTTCCTTCAAGCCAACAAAGATATATTTGCGTGGAAACCGTCCGACATGCCGGGCGTACCGAGGGAGGTGATCGAGCACGCCCTCAATGTCAAGACAGACACCAAGCCAGTCAAGCAACGGCTACGGTGCTTCGCACAGGACCGGAAAGATGCTATTCGGGAGGAGATAACCAAGCTCCACGCAGCCGGGTTCATCAAGGAGGTCTACCACCTAGACTGGCTAGCAAACCCAGTTCTGGTCCGGAAGAAAAACGGTAAATGGCACATGTGCGTCGACTACACCGATCTCAATAAGGCGTGCCCCAAGGATCCCTTTGGTCTACCAAGAATAGATCAGGTGGTAGATTCAGCCGGGATGATTTTATAGGCTTTCCCGAGTAGTATGTCACTCGAAAATTAGACTCTTCAGTATCATGTCAGCCGGAAGAATTTTTGCTCATGGCATTTGTTGGCCAAGCATGTAGGCCGAGTACCACTTTTTGGATTTTAACCCAATATGTGGTCAGGTGTACTTGAGAGATACCTGCATCCCCAATTTTAATGGAGATCAGCTTGTGATCCTTATAAGGATATATCCTCAATACTTGGTAAATAATGCAGATATCCGAATGTATACACCCAGCTGTAGGCTTAGCATGAAGCATATCTGCTTATTTAATCGGTTTCTGTGAATAGCACCAGCACTGTGATTTTAACACAGCCAGCGAGTTGCCCAATAGAGCGTGCTATCAAGAAACTCATATCTTTGGCCTACTACCGAATAAGCCGGCCTAAACCGACGTACCCAGCGCAGCCCTATAAAATTAGCATCCCTCGCATGTCAGGATGAGTACTTCAGCGTTGGTAGCCGCAATTAGCCAGAGGAATCCTTGCCCGCAAGCCTTTCCAACTTATGTTCTTAATGCAACATGATTGCCACAGATGCCCGAGTAGGTATATCACAAGATCTGCTTGCCCTCCTCAGGTGTGATGCAGTGCATGAGAACTCCGAATGCGTTTTGACGACATAGGTCTTCTCTGACTTCGGCAAAGCCGAATAAGGTACTCGAACCTTGCATTAGCATAAGATTCGGCTGGCGACCCTCATGGGGCATACCCTACCCAACAGAATTATAGCCAAATAAGGTACCCGAATCTTGCATTAACATAGGATTCAACTAGCGACTCTCATGGGGCATACCCAACCTGGCAGAGTTGTGACCAAATAAGGTACCCGAACCTAGCATTAGCATAGGATTCAGCTAACGACCCTCATGGGGTGTACCCTACCTAACCGAGTAGTACACGAGCCCCGACTAGTGCCGGAGGTCAGTTATATTAGCCGAATAAGGTACCCGAACCTCGCATTAGCATAGGATTCGGCTAGCCACCCTCATAGGCCGTACCTTACTCAGCAAAGTGGTACACGAGCTCTGATTGGTGCCGGAGGTCGGTTGTTAGCCGAATAAGGTACCCGAACCTCGCATTAGCATAGGATTCGGCTGGCGACCCTTATGGGGCGTACCTTACCTAGCAGAATTGTGACCAAATAAGGTACCCGAACCTAGCATTAGCATAGGATTCAGCTAGCGACCCTCATGGGGCGTGCCCTACCTAGCCGAGTGGCACACGAGCCCCGATTGGCGCCGGCGGTCGGTTGTTAGCCCACATGGAGCGTAGCCAGGGAAGATGACGTCCTGATTGGCGCAAGTACTCGGTCAGTAGCCCTCATGGAGCATTCCGAGTGATTCTTGAAGCGTCGCACTCCAAGTGTATGTTGGCAGACTGGTCCAGCCCCCGAGCGTAGGAGATAGGCTCGTAGCCCTGAGTTCCTGTCACACGTATCCGGAATTGGCCCTACATTATAAACATATCGGATGAGTAGCATCTAATGATGAAAACAATCACCCGAATAAAATTTATGTATTTTACAATATATGTAAATATGTGTTCTTCCTCTTTGTGATGTTAATTTCCCCCGAGTAGTTGACCCCTTACGTTTAAGCACTCTGTCCGACTAGTCATAGCCCCCTAGCGTCAGGAGTTGGCTCATGGCTCTTTCCCAGACACACGTTTTGGGTGATTTGAGTTCGTCTTTCATGGAGCAAAGTTTCACAGATCGGAATTTATGCTACTCGAGTACTTTTGCAATCATTTAAGAGCAAAAACAAAAAAAATGTGCAACTTATACACCTATTAGGTGTAAGCGGCTGCGGCATTGGTGAGGCCGAATGAGGAAATATTTATCAGAAAGCAACTTAGTTGTTCGGTATTTGGGAGTGGGGATGCCATCCTTGCGTTTGGGCTTTTGAGCCTCCGAGTATGTCACTTGTTGTTCTGATAATCTTCAGTTGTAGGAGGTCAAAGACGCTTGTGACCGACTGCCACAGTGAAGTCGTCCGACTTGCGTTTGCGGTTCCCAGCCTTAGTCGGGGCTGCGTCATCGGTGTCCTTCTGCTTCTTCTTTCAGGGTGCCTTTTTGTCATCGAGGGCCTCAGCAACAGCGTCGGCCGAGTCGGCGTACTTGTTCACCATGTCGAATAGAGCCTTGACAAAGTTGAAAGGCTTCCGAGTGAATTTAGCAATGAACGGTGTCTTTGACTCCTTTTCGAAAAGCGGCGATGACGACCTCATCCTTGATCATTGGGATTGAATTCTTCTTCTCAGAGAACCTCTTGATGAAGTCACGAAGAGACTCATTTTTCCTTGATGCAACTGATATAGGTCGTACTCAGAAGATGACCTCTCGTATGTTCCCTGGAAGTTGGCGATGAAGTGTTCCCAGAGTTCTCCCTAGGAGCCGATTGATTGCTTGGGAAGTCCCGTTAGCCATGTCCACGCCAAGTCGGCTAGAGCAACTGGGAGGTAGTTAGCCATGGCTTTGTGATCTCGTTCGGCTGCTCGGATTGCTAGAGTGTAGGCTGTGAGTCAAGACTCGGGGTTGGTCTTCCCATCGTATTTTTCAATTCCAGTCGGCTTGAAGCCTAGCGGCCAGTCGACTTGTTGCAGCTCGTGGGTGAAGGCTGGTACTCCTTCATCTTCATGAGGACTCCGACTCCAACTACGGCGGCGAAACCGCTCGTGGTGGAGGCCGAAACGCTTGTTCTTGTCTTCCAGTCGGCGTTGCTCGTCTTCCTCTCGTTTGAGGCGGCGCGCGTTGATGTCCTGCCGAAGGTCACGCCGTAGCCGGCCTCGGAGATCTTGGTTGTCCCGACGGTTGTTTTGACTCCGCTGGTTGTCGTTGGGATTGCCGAGTGACGTCTAGCGTGACTCCATGTGC
Source organism: Oryza meyeriana var. granulata (assembly GCA_003991445.1). Taxonomy (NCBI): domain Eukaryota; kingdom Viridiplantae; phylum Streptophyta; class Magnoliopsida; order Poales; family Poaceae; genus Oryza; species Oryza meyeriana. The sequence goes on along the minus strand of RYFJ01002440.1, from coordinate 64,804 downwards.
GATTGACTGGAGCCGGGCGCTTGTCATCGCGTTGAGGTGGATGAGACTGCCATTGGGGAAGCCGACCGGTTGGTCGGTATGAGGGTATTGCCCGACTGTTGGTGCTGCTGATATGCAGCAGCGGTGATCAGGGCGTTTATCCTTGCTATAGTCGGGGTAGCCTGATGATTGGGCCCAAACTGGAGCGTGTCCAATAGAGTTGTAGCGGCCACAATGTACTGTTGAGGAGTTATGAAGACGTCGTGGTCGCCGACTTGGGTTTAGAGGATCTGTTGTTGTGCAGTCCGCCCGGCCCTGCGTAGATCATCGTTGCGGGCATGCAGGCGTCTTACTTCTTCCTCATGTTGTTCTCGCAATCGGCGGGCCTCTTCCTCTTGTTGCTCGTGTAGTCGGTGTGCTTCCTGAGTAGTAGCTAAACCCTTGGATATCATAAAGACCTCACGTGGCGGAGAGAAGCTTGCCGATCTGCTATCCGGCTTAGAGTCAGAGTCCGGCTACGAGTCGGAGTCAAAATAGTTGATGGCGGTGATTACAACTCCGGCCTCCCTAGATCCAATCTCGAGCGGCTCTGGGCCGTATCCGAGTCGAACTCCAGGGGATCGGGTTTGCCGCATCGGATGTTGATTGAAGATATCCACGGCGTTGCCGAGTCCGAACAGGAGATTGACAATCTCTTCCATTCTTAGCCCAATCTTGGCTGGCTCAAGGCCGAGTCCGAGTCGAACGCCAAAGGAAAGAGTTGTCCTGAGACCCGGACAGGATGAAGATTGCCGCAGCAAGTCGACAAGGGTTGTTGCAACATTGCATGGGCCGACTGGCGCGGAGTCAGCTTGGTCCCTGGCCTATCGGATCGGGTCCGAGTTGGACAGGGTGAGGTTGCTGAATTCGTCGGCGATGAAATCGAGGCTCCTGAAGGTGATCATTTCCCCGGGGAAGAAGTTGATGCCGTCGGCTCTGGTGATTGGATCCATCAGGCTTGATGAAGATGATCTCGACGAAGCCCCTACCTGGCGCGCCAACTATTGATGTTTTGTATCAGCAATAAATATATAGGGCTACTCGTCGGACTAAAACTTGCTGGATTGCAAAGGAACACGAAAGGTTTATACTAGTTCAGGCCCTCGATGTGAGGTAATACCCTAGTCTAGTTATGGTGTATTTTCTTTGAGGATGTATGATGATTCTCATGAACCTCTGTCCTCAGGGGGCGTCCTGCCTCCCCTTATATACTGGGGGACAGGGTTACAAAGTAGGAGTCCCAGTCAGACTACGACCAAGGGATCTCCTCCTAGAGATATAACGCACCCAACTAGGACTGTATTTTTCTTATCGTACAAGGGTAAGTCTGCCGAGTTCTATCATATATCTAATTACATGGCTAGGCCCATCCTCTGTCCGAGTGGCCCAATAGCTTCTCATGAGGTACCCCGGCCCATGGCACCGACAATATAGCTTAACCTCAAATTGCATATTATGGAAAAGTACAACTTCAGTATCTCCTAAGTGCAACTTTTGGTATTTAAAAAAATGATAAAATTTCTGGTGCACAGTTTAATTAAAAAAAGGCTAGCTTCTATTTTCTACTGTCATTTTTTAGGTACAATTTACCAGATAATACATTCCATGAGTTTGTAGCAAAAAAAATGCTGAGATGCAAATGGCAGCAGAATATGTTTTAGCCTATTAATTTAGAGAGAAGAGAGGAATTTAGGGATTGAGTTACAGTTGTTATGTGAAAGAAGAAGAATTTTTTGTACAATTGATCGCTGTCATCTTTGGAGAGCTTCATGGCATATGCATTAATGACATATGATTCGACATGACCTCTGGGTTTGAATGAATTAGATAGGCAAAGCCACATAACTTTCACATTGTCCACAATAATTGCATATTTGCTGTTTTCAGAAAAGTTTAAAAAAATTGCAAAATATAAGTAAAAATAGCTGAAGAAAATAACAAATATTATAGATAAAGAAATCGCATACTATTTTTTAGTATGAGAACTTACTATTTGTATTCTTCCATGTTGCCGATTCGAATTAATTTGTTGTAACAATTCACCTCTTGTGCTGTGACAAAATGTTTTGGCATGCAGGAATCATACGAAGAGCTCTTGAATTTGCTTGGTTGCACAATTCTTTTTGGTCCATAAAGTCCAATTCTGCCATGAGAAGAGCTTGTTGAATAATCAGGGAAGTTGATGGTCCTATTGATCTGATTGTACAGCTGATCTGGATTGTTTAGGACATTTGGTAATCTGGATAGCACTTTCTTCTGATACCCAATTTCAGGAGATGACTGTGAATCCTACAAAAAAAGAGACAACAGTTGCAGGGGGAGTGCTTTGTGTGATTGCATAAAAAAACAAAATAAACATATACATGAAAAGAATTATTACGATGTGTATGATTTGTTGACAAATGGGTGTCTTTTCAGATGTGGAACATAGTTTGTGTTGTTGGGGAGTCCTGTGTATTAGTAACAACAGGACAGCTTGTTTCAGACTTGTGTGTTGCTGGTTTGGAATGGCTTGTGACTACTCCCTGTGTAAAAAGAAAAATTGATATAGGAAAGAGAAGTTTCATTCATCAAAAGTCAGTGTCAAAATTACTATCATGAAAAAAAGGGATGGAAAATGAAGAATTACATCTGATTGATAGCTGCTGGTGGTTTCCACTATGCAATTAGTGCTAGATTGTGTTTCATCATTTTGAGATGGCTGAAAACACAAAAAGTAAAAATTATAGTATTTGAGGTGTGTTAGTAAATTCTATAAGTAATAATTGGAATTCTATAAACAGAGAGGCAGAGTAAAAACACACACAAGGGGGCGGAGGGGGGTTATAAAAGTACACACAAAAAAGAAGTGGAAAAAAATCTATGACCTCCCATTTCTCAGCTATGTCATTATCTTCTAATGGATCCTAGTATTTCCTGTCCTCTTCATATAGGAACTTTGCAAGATCATTGTTGTAATCTTTCCCATCACAGGGTTGGCCCACTGGTCTCTGGAGGTTTAGGTTTGGGATAAAATGACTTGAATCATCAAGGAAATCAAAGAGACGGAAAGAAGGGCCAGTGCGATCCCACAATATGCTTTGTTCCCTTATCTCACTGACTGTTACTTGTCTTTTGCATTGTTGCTGAATATTTGTAGATACCCCTGTGAAATGTTAAGTAATTATAGCTTCAATGAGTATAAACAAAAATAAATTATAAACACAGAGATGGAAATTCATGCTGACAAAAAAAATGATAGGGACTTGTGTTACCAGATTTTGGATTGATTATGTTGTCAACATTGATCCAAACTTTTGGTGAGTATCTAAGCTCCTCTATTTCTTTTGTATCTTTACTTTCCTCTTGTGGGTATGCTTGACAGGTGTTATAATCAAATGAAGGGCTTTGGTTTGACTGAGAATTATCATCAAACTGAAGAGTAAATGGAATATTGCTGGTCGTCTAAGAAAAGGTGGAAATTAAAAATATTTGGATGGCACACATACAAAAAATAGAGAAAAAAGAAATCACAGAAATGTTAACTTCAAAAAATACATATTTGTTTTTTCATAAACAGAAAGACAGATGAGAATATAAACTTGAATACATACTTCACATTGAAAGTAAAAAAGCAAAGCATGAATGAAAAAATATATGTATATGCAGCATGTGAAAATGGGCTTAAAAACAAATATATAAAACTCCCATAAATATTACAAACATTTATATGGCATGAATGTGCTTGTTTCAAATACAAAAAGCATGAAATATAGGGATAGAAGAGGTAGTAGTTAGAATATATTTGATATATTTTGGTCAGTTGTATTGGTCTTGCTGCTGGTGGTCTGCTGTTGTAGAATATATATATATATATGAGTTGATAGCTAATAGTAGTACATGAAAATTAAATGTGTTGTTGTTTTTACCTCAGTGGCCTTCTCAGTGTGTGGCATTGTTATGTTGTTTAAAGCAAAGTCCAAATTTGGATCTCCCATTTCTTCGGGAGATTCTGGGTAATCAACAAGTGTGACAAGCTTGGCACACTACAAAACACATTTGACAAAAAATGTGTATAAATGACAAAGATTTGCTTGAAAACATATTATGCATGTGATTTGTACTAAAACAAAACAAATTTGCTTTACTTTTGGATCTTCATCATCATGAGCTGTTGTTGTGTTAAAATCAATGCATTGGTACTCTTCCATTAGACAGGAGTCAGTGGGGTTTTTTTGGAACCATTGGTTTTGCAATATTGATGTTATCCATGGTTAGATAATCCTCATTGTGACTTGCCTCAGTTGCATCACCAGTAGGTGTGTCTGATGTTTCATTTTGTGCTGGTGATTTGACTTCTTCCATAGGGTCTGTGACATCCTAGCCCAATTAGGATATGGCCCATATGGCCCATGAGTGTTGTGTGCACTTGATTAGTACCACCTTGCTAGTGGAGCAAGAGTTGAACCAACTTATAAGGCCTTGTCCCTCTAACCATAGCACTTCCGGGTTAACCCTTTTACACGAAGCGAGGCTGAAAGTGTAAGTGGGGTGCTATATGTAAGTGGGCCCACCTGTCGGATGGGCTGGGCTGTGCGGTTCTGGAGGGCAGGCTATTACAAATGGTATCAGAGCCGACCCTCGCGGTTGCGCGTATGGGTCAGTGTGCGGGCATATGGCGCATGACGCATGTGGCCTCTGTGTGAGGCACATGGCATGGCATATGGCGCCGGCACTGGACGTATGGACATGCACTAAGAGGGGGCACGTTCCTGGACATTTGCCTATATGCCTGTGTGGCTATACGGGTAAGTTGGACTGGCGGGGACGCCAGGTCCTTTGAGGAAGGGGGGTGTGTGACATCCTGGCCCAATTAGGATATGGCCCATATGGCCCATGAGTGTTGTGTGCACTTGATTAGTACCACCTTGCTAGTGGAGCAAGAGTTGAACCAATTTATAAGGCATTGTCCCTCCAACCATAGTACTTCCGGGTTAACCCTTTTACACGAAGCAAGGCCGAAAGTGTAAGTGAGGTGCTATGTGTAAGTGGGCCCACCCGTCGGATGGGCTGGGTTGTGCGGTTCTAGAGGGCAGGCTGTTACAGGGTCTTCATAGTCAACAAGAATAAAATCCACTGAAGACTGCAAAAGAAAATATATAAAAAATCATTTATGTTTCATTAGATTTCATTCAAAAAGAACAAATGATGGAAAAAAAAAGAGAACGAAATCCAGCGAACCAAACAATTGTGTGCTTACATTGTTTGTGTTTCTAGTTGGGATTGTAGCATCATGAGAGTTTGTTATATCAACAACAATATCTTTAGACCCATCCAATTCAAAAGGTTCAGGGCTCTGAAAAAAATACAAAAAATATCAGAAAAAAGACCCCTGGTAAGGAAAAGGGGCAGATAAGGCATATATAGAAAAAGGTGATTATTGAAAAAAATTAAGAAACAAATTTGCTTACTTTGTTATCCTGCGATGGAATGGTGCATATAGGTTGTTGATTTACTACACAATCATCATCTAGTGATGGTTTGTCACTTAGAGGATTTTCAGGTATTACACAATTGTCATCTTGGGGGATAATTCCTGACTACTTTGAGCTAGCAGGCTTAAAAAATATGTGCAAAGAAAAACAGATAGATATAGGATCTTTTAATAATATAAAAACACATATTTGAACACAAAAGAAAGCCCAAAAAAGAGATGAAAAAGAATAGTTACAAACCTTTTTTCTTACTGCATTGTGTTGCTTCCTTTCTAAGGTCTTCTCTAGTTCCATTGGTTCTAATGGTGCTAGAGGTAAATTCGTACATATTCTCTTGTACCTTGTCCTAGACGCTACAGATGAGTCTGATTGTTGACTGCAAGACTTATCTTTCAACCTTTTCTTTTCATTCTTTTCTCCCCTGCTAAAAAAAATGTATTTAAGTGTTATGACATATGGGGTAAATATTTCATCAAACTCCCTATTACTGCAAAAAAATCATGTATTTAAGGGGTCAAAAAGTTCCTCAGCAGACCTAAGTTCTCTGAGTGAGGCACTGATCTATCGTACTAAAATAATTATAGCAAAAGTTGCGCTTGATTGATAAATTAGATGGAGTTGCACATATATTATACCTGAGTTGCTCAAAATTATAGCTAAAGTTTGAAAAAAAATATGTACTCTAAAGTTTCTAAGCTATAGCAATTTTCAGAAAAAAAAATACAGAAGAGCACCCCCAACCCCCCTGTGTTGCCATAGAAAGGTTTTAGAGAAAAAAAACAATACTAACCTTGGGGTTGTGTGTCTCCATCTGAAGGCAGTATTTCTGTTCCAATAGAGTCCAAAGAATTTTATTCTGTAAAAACCCATATTAGTGAGATATATTAGTTGCAGAGTGGTGCTAAAAAAAAGAGAAGAGAGATAAAAAAAAGGATATATAATTACCCTCAAGGCGTGTCACTTTATCTAAAGGCACTTTATCTGTCCTTGCAGAATCAACTGAGTTATGCCTAGATTGATTGTTGTGTTGATTGGTTGTATTGTTGTTGTTATCTTTGTTTATATCCTCTTGCTGAACAAAATCATCATCTAAAAATTTGGCTGTCTCATTGAATAACTGCTCTTTGTAAAAATAAATGCAATGCATGATTCTGTGGGCTAATTCAGCAATCATCATATGTGTTGTGCTGGGGTTATGGCTAGTGAAGCTATCACAAATTGAAGATATATCATCAATGTCAAAGGATGAAACTCCGACGGCGGGAAGTCTGGAGACTCCCCTTTGAGATTTGGCCAGGGGAGTTGTTCTCAGGCGAAAGCGGCGTCGGGTGGATCAATGGATGGATCGGCGCTCGAGAACCGGGGGCCCGAGCTGGGAGATAGAGGGGTTCGGACCGTCCGAATCGTGACAATCGAGCGGGAGAGAGAGAGGAGGCGTTTAGACAGGTTCGGGCCGCTCCGAGCGTAACACCCTACTCCTGTGTGCTTGACTATGTGGGAGAGATGAATGTAATATGCTGTTACAGGGTGAACCCAGGGAGCTCAGGAGCTAGCCCGGGAAGGAACTGGAGGTGCTCAGCCACCCTACCCGTAGCCGGACCCGAGGAAGAAGAAGGCCCCCCTGCTATCTCAGGAGCTTCCTCAGTCATCTAAGGTTGGAGACAGAGCTTGTGAGTTGTCTAAGCCGGCCAGAGCCCCCCTACCAGAGGCGTGGATCCTCCTTTTATCTTGCAAGGGGAGCCACAGTGCCTAAGATACATGCCGTGAGGAAGAGAGAGAGAGAGAGCTTGGTCTGTCTCGTCCGCCTGCTCTCGCCATGCCGGAGTTGGTGCTGGACGTCGGGTCGTCACGCCGCTCGGCTGCTGCGGGCGGCAAGATTCTGGGGATGTGACAGCGCACGTCTCCCCTGCCGGAGTTGGTGCTGACGTCTGGTCGGCACGGTCATCACGTCGCCGGGAGCGGATGGAGTATGGAGAGGGGACGGCGCCTGCCTCCGCTGCCAGGGCGTGGAAAGACGAAGCCTCCATAGTCAACAAGCCTCTGACGCCTTGTGACACCTTTGACGACACATGTTGACCACACAGGAAGCAGGCCCACCGGGGGCTAGAGCAGGCGACAGGCGCAGCACGCCCCGTCGCATCACGGTAGTTGGGGAGCTGGTGCGCTCGAGTCAACCCCGTGCCCGGCGCGGAGTGCTCTCTGAGCCCTCCGCGCGCACAAGGCGCCGAGTCAGTCGGCACCTGGGACTCGGGGCCGAGGCAGTCGGCACTCGGGACCGAGACCGAGGCAGTCGGCACCCGGGACCGAGACCGAGGACCCGGGACCGGGGAAGTCGGCACCCGGGGCCCGGGACCGAGGCTGTCGTGCCCGGGTCCCGGGGAATGTCCCCGGACCATGGGCGCGAGGAAGGCGCACCGGGGGAGGCGCTCCCGGACCTGGGGAAGGCGCACCCGGGCCCGGGCAGCGCTCGTTCCCCGGGCACTTAGCAGGAGAGCCGGTCGCCAATTGTGCAGAATGTGGGCCCGGAGTAGCTGGCGTGGCAGATGACCCACGCGACCCCGGGGTATGTGGGACCCCCTATCCCGTTTCGCCGACAATCAATAACCTGCATTTTAGTCCCCCAATCAAATTGACAAATACAGAAAGTTATATACTTGGTTTTTTCCGGGAGAACTAATTTTCCAGGTATGAAGTTGGTTTTTTCAGTGAACTGTTACCTTAGAGTAGAAGAAATTATTCATATGTTGTTGTATGATGGATTTGCATGATGTAGATGCAGCATGTGTTGGCTCATAAGATAGGCTCCCCAATGTTGATGGATCATAAGGGGTTTTGCGCAATGGTTTCAACTTTTTTTTTGAAAATTTCCATTCATAAAAGAAAAGAGAAAACCCACAGAAAACAAATCAGTAAAAAATGGACAGGAAAAAATGGACTTACAGGTCCTATCCTCACTTTTTCATCGTTCTTTCACAAAAAAATTTTAGGAAGAAAAAAAATACTTACTGGGCGTTTCCCAAAAAGGTTCTGCTTTTTGCGGTCCATCTCTAAGAAAAGTTTGATCATATCGCCACCCCATACACAAATCCTTGATAACCCTGCTAGTATCGTAGCCAAACCAAAATTTTTGGAATCAAGGTAATTAACTTGCAAAAAAAGATATATTAGATTTCTAAAATATTAGAGTTTAAAGATCTGGTTGTTGAAAAAACAGCAATGAGTTGATAAAAAATGCAAAAAAAAAATTGATGAGAATGCACTTACAGCTAGGAGATACAAACAACCTCCAAGTGCTTTAGATGATTGAGACTTGGCATTCTCATCCTTTTGGAACTTAGCAATGTATGTTATCAGCCAATCATAAACAAATTTAGACTAGTCCCACTGGTCACTTGACTCAATATCAATTAGTGGCCCCAGATACTTTGAGCTTATGTGGTTGTCTGAATTTGGGCAGAGGAAGGTAAAAAATGCAACTAACATAAAGCACCTTTTGATATCTACTGGGCAAAGTTTGTCTCCACCATTATGTTCCATCAACTTGTTCCGAAAAAAAGATATCAATGGATTGCCGTTGCCAAAATGGTCAAGAAGAAACTGCTTGGCTACCCCACTATTAGTTTTGATCACAGATCCCTCCATTGGAATACCCAGTATCCGGTTTACTGAGAGTGGACTGATTCTAATTAATTCCCCATTGATGTATATGTCTAAGCACTTGACATCTGTTTGAGATGCTATCCATTTGACAAATGGCGGAGGGATGTTGCATTTCTTGAAATTCAACAAACTAGCAAATGGACATTGCTTGATGATTGCCCTTTGATGAGGGCTGAGACTCTAAACAACCTTGGTAAAGTAGTGGGCATTGTACTGCTCCTTATTATTGGGGAATGATGTTCTGACTTTGAGCTTTGAGCTGCCCTCGAGGAAGTTCTTTCTTTATTAACAGGAGATGTGTCCTGAGATTGCAAACACAAAACAAATGAAGTGTAAGGTCAACGGTGGATCAGTAAAAAACTCTTTTCACAGCTATTGCCCCCCACTACCTCTTCACATCAAAGTTATTACTGCTCACCCCCAACAAATTTACTGACCTAGTTAGTTGAATGAAAGGCATATGAAGGTAAAGAAACTGGCAGGAAGAGGACAAAGCAAAATTGAAGGGACAAACTAAAGGAAGGAATTTTTTCTCTTGCATATTTGCATGCAAATGCAACAAGAGAGTTTTTCAATCTCAATCTCAAATAATTCCTATACCTTTCACCCACTCAAGTTACCTATACTTCAGTTTAACCACAATCTCCAATTAAATTACCTCCCAAAGAATTACTACCTGAACTAGTGACAAGAATCAGACAGTAATAGTAGGACCCTAGAATTATCCACAAAGTATATATGGAAATTGTTGCCCTGTGCAGATCAGGTGGTGATAGTGGATAAATTACAGGATGCAATCAAACACCAACCCCCCTAATTCAAGGCCTGAAATGGTGGAAGAATTAAATCAAAGCTCACAAGACAGCAATGGCGAGGAAACTAGCAAAGTACAAGAAAGATTAGCAAAAGGATATATAATCCCAAAAGAGAGGAGCATCTACACTATTAGTATAATTTTGAGATCATCCAATCAATCAAAACTAAGTAAAATCTAAATCCAGGAGAGAAAAGAAAAAGGAAAAGGAACAGCACTTGAAAAGATAGCACAGGACAAAACATATTTAAGAAAAGTGCTTGCTAGAGACATTTAGAAAAAAAGATAGGGAGGCGTTGTATTTTTTACCTTGTGTTTTGGTTTCTTCAGATTCAATTTTTTTTACTGTCATCCTTTTCCTCTTTAATGATGCAGATATCTGTGCCCCTCCCCCCCCCCCCCCGTGCATGAAAAAACACATAATCAAATTTCAAAAGAAAATCACATATGTTTTAAAGAAAGAAATGCATTGCAAAAAAGCATGAGAGCTCATGGACAAAAATAAAAAATAATACACATACCAAAGACTTCAGCGTGTCAAGGATAGCTTCATTGTTGCTCTCATCTTCGGATTCATCGGTTTCTTCAAAGTTTGGATCAGAATCAGATTGCCCAGATTCATGCTCAAGAGTTGCTGAGTATTCACGATCTAATTCAGTTTCTGCCATCTGAAAAAAAATATGGGAAAAATAAAAGTATTACAACTTAAGCAGAACATATACGCAAAAGTTGAACTTTCGTTACATATGGCTGAGTTGCACTTCCATTTATACATAAGCATGATGAAAAAAAACCCATGGTATAAGAAAAAAGGTATTACCAAAAAAAGGTGGTCCCTATGAAAACCATAAACATGCATCTAGATTTTGATTGAAATTGATAAAAACACAGAGTGAACAAAAAAAAAGTGGCACTTCATTTATACCTAAGTTGCACTTAGTTATACTGAATTTATACTTTTCCATAATATGCATCTAGCATGCAAGTTAGCATCCATGTATTCAAATCACAGAAAACCAAAAAAAATCCCAAAAAACCCATCAAACCTAGGCGAATCAGAACAAAAACAAACTACAACCACATGTGGAAAAGCATGGATTACCTAAAAAAATCCATCCCCAAAATGCCACCACCCCCCTTGCTCTGATTGTACAATGCCTCATCAATCCCGAAAGACAAATGCAACCTTCTTAACCGTAAATCAAAAACCAATCAACACATCCCCCAGTGTAGATAGAAAAGCATCAAAACCCTCTCTCCAAAAATCCGCCACCACATGTCAGATCAAGAAAAACAAAAAAATCAAAATCGCCCCGTGATCTCCTCGCCTTGTGATGTGACCTCCGCAAAGCTAATGGATAAGCACTCGGTTCTCCTCCTTCACCCCCTCCGCAGCAAGCGCCCCTGCCCCCACCCTCCCCAAAAAAAAACTTTATGTTCACCGGCGCGAGAAGAGAGATCGCTTAGTCTTCGAGCTATGATGCTCTGCTTGTCCGCCACTACCCCGACTCTGAACCGCAGCAGGGGAATCCGCCGAAAAAAAACCCGAAATTCCGACACACCTGTGACCCCCTTCCCCCCCCCCCCCCCCGCGTAAACCGAGAAACCATATTTTCTTAATGGGCCGCACCAGCTTAGGACTACATGGGCTAGGCCCTTTTTGGAAAACCGTCGCAAGGAGCACTCTTCCCCGCCCGAATCTCAAAGTTGATCCAATGGACGTCGTGGGTGTTTTGACAGATTACACTAATATCAAATGTTTGATGAATAGCAAAGCTGTTAAACATTTGTCTTATTTAAAAAATATGTATTTATTATTTATTTTTTTGTGATTTGTTTTATTATTAAATATACTTTAAGTATGACTTATATTATTACAAATTTATACAAAACTTTTGAATAAGACGAATGATCAAAATTATGTTTAAAAGTCAAGAGTGTTAAACATTAAAAATCGAAGTGAGTAGTTTCCTACCTTATATTCGCATTCTTGGCCTCAGCTGGGTTTTTTTTTCATTTAACAAATTTTAGCTTTGCAAGCTGCAACCGCAGCATGCTACACCAATCATGTGTGGAATTCTCAACATGGCCTGCCCAAACCCACCATGCCAATCCTGGTCCGCTCTTCGCCTCTTCCGAAGCCTAGCTGGCCCAAGCACAACCGCCTTACGTACATGCACGTGACCAAAACCTGCATCTCGCAGGCCATCAACCGTAGCCCAAGTCTAAGCCCAAAGACGGGCGCCGTGCCAAAGCAAAGTAGCAGACCGTGGTCCGCACTCCTCGTGAAACTGCCGCGGCCTTCGGACACCACGTAGTGCGTGCGCACGTCAGTAGCCCAATTCGTCAACGATTTTGCTATACGTCGCCCCGGCCTTCACCCCAAGTTGCCATCAATCGCTTTTGCTTATCTCCTCGCCCCGTGCAAGGGAACCACGCATGCATCGACCGAAAGCTCAGAGCTGTACGTACGCATCGATGTGGCTAAGCTCCAGGAAGGACAGTAAGCACGCGCGCATGACTTACGTAAGTCGCGCGTGGCCGGGGGGCACGAAAACAGTTAATACCTCTGCACACGTTGTTTCCTCTTTCAAACTTTTAATCGGAGGATCTGCTAAATTTTTAGTTGTGGTCTAAAACTTTCAACTCACATTGCAAACCTTTTGATTTAAAATCTAAGACTTTGTATTTCTAACCCAAAACTTCTAACTTGAATTGCAAAACATTCCATTCAAAAACTAAAACTTTCAACTAAAATCACAAAAACTTTATACCCAAATTCTTAAACTTTCAAATTAATATTACTCCAATCAACATAAATTTTCAAAACTTTCTATTGGTAGCTTTAAACTTTCAACTCAAACATTTGAAAGTTGCTGGGCGCCTACATTCAGATCTGAAAAAAAGATATATACCTTTGTCGTCGTAGGGATAAGACGCCGGGCTTGTTTATAAGGAGGAAGAACGGAACATCTTGTCGGGGACAAGGAAGAAGAATGAAACGTCTAGCCGAGGACAAGGAAGACGGGTGTATCCAGCTCATCAGCGTCTTACCAAGAGAAATATGGCGTCTCTCGCTAGAAAGGAGGAAAGGATAGGGTAGTAGCATGCTGGAGGAGGAAGAATGGGATGCTAGACTCACCAGCTTCTAGTCGGAGAAGAGCAGTCCTCAGGTGGTTGATGGGAATTGGGGATAGCGCTGGCTCACACGCTAAGAGAAGGATTTAGGGACGATGGCTCTATCGAGAGTTAGAAGCCGAAGTGATATAATGAAGATAAACCGAGGTGATAAAAGTGGATAAGATATGCGCAGTTTGCTTGCCGGTGCGTGCGTGAAATAGGAACGCTGTAGCCACGTCAAAAATGGAGGCAGGGCCGCCGCGCGTGCGCGGTGCGCCACACGGCTACGCCGCGGAAGCGAGCTAGTAGCCTAGTACTACGTACTAGTGGGCGGTAGCAGTGTAGCACTAGACCATTTCCGCGATCACAGTGGCATGTAGTGCCGGATTTTATCCCGTCTCCGTCAGGCCGTCGTCCTCGCAGCCCTGGCCCATCCAGTCGGTGTCTCGGCGACCTAGCTACCTTCGGTTTTGCCCATGAGCTGCTACACGCTACTAACCGGCCGGCCATCGTCGACGTCGTCTCGCTCGTCTACTTGCACGATCTCTGCTGCTCTGCACCGCACCGCACCGATCGATGAGATGTGCTGTCGTTGGCTCGTTGCACCCTCGAAAGCAACATGCATGTCTGCATACATCTGCATGGGCCATCGTCAGAATTCAGAAGTGGTAAGATGTCAGTATTGTTACTGGTTCCCGCATAGAGTGTACCCGTATTTGCTTTGGCATATACTATAGTTTCTTTCCTGGAGTCTGGAGAAAGCGCCTGGATGCCATTTCTAAGTTGTGTCAGCTGGCTCTTCCAGTATTTGCGACTAGGTGTCGTCAAGTTGATGCTGCAGAGATATTCGCCATACTATATATTCCTTCAGTTGAGAATGGAATCGGCTTGAGTTGTATAATAAGTGCAGTAGGGTTTGTCGGGGCCAATTTTCATAGCTTTTTAGCCTTTTATATATATATACTCAAGTTACTAATCGAAAAAAAATAGTTGAAGTGATATGGTTTGATATAGGGCATATTATGAGGAATCAGATGGACTACTTGTCGTGTTCTTTCGAGGCCAGGATAAGTTTCATTTATGAAGATAGCGCGTAACGCCCTATGCTACGATCGAATTGTTTCCTTGTTTCCGGTCATGGGTTGGGGGACCAAGGAAGTGCAGTCATATTCTTGTATGGGCAGGGGACAGGGGTCGAGGGAGTCCTACTCAAGATTTTATTGGTGGTTGATTGTTTGGCAAAAAAAATATATAGGAACGCATGACCAAAACGCCACCTCCATTTTGTTCATTTATATTGTGATATGAAATATACTATTACTCCCCTTGGTTCCAAATAAATCAATTTTTAAGTTATGAATCTGAAGATAGCTATGTCTAATTCGTCGCTAACAATTAATTTATTTTAAGACAAATAGAGTATATATATTTGAACAAAGACCATAAAAAAAGGCTGAAATAAAATTCGCGTTTGATATATATGGCCTTAGATATAGAGTATCACAATATATTATATTATTAACCTTTAGTAGCTAACTTTTTTCCTTTAATAGCCCACTTGATTGTTGAGGAGTTTTCTTGCTAAAAGAAAAGGACAGTTGAGGAATTTATTACTCTCATTATCGTGCCTTGTAAGTATTCTGCGTTGCAAAACCGTACTAATTGCTTTGTTGATAAATACATACTAGTAAGACTTGAATATGTTCATTGAGGTTTTTTACAATCGTTGCTATACTTCAGTACACCATGACACCGAATTGCCGACATAATGCAATCTAATGTCATCATTGCCGGCAGATGCTCTGATAGTGATTTTGTGTCATGCTGTGGTGTATAAACCGGACACTGACGAGAAAATTTCCATGTTAACAAAATATCTGACCGTTGACCATTTTTACACTGTTTCTCTCCGAACTAAATAAAACATGGCATTTCATTATCATGCACTCTTCAGTTTTAGTTTTCTTAAAATTTTGGGATTAATAAATGTGAGGTTATTCTCAATTTAGTATTTTATTAATCTTTGTACCCAAGTTGGACTCTCAATTTAATATTTTATTAATCCATTTTCAAAAATAAAAATTAAAAAATAGCATGTTGTAAGTGACAAATGATAAAATCCTTATATGGTTATAATTCAGAAAAATAGCCAACGTATTCATTATATGAAAATTTTAATATTTATAATATAGTATCAATATCAATAGCTCGTGCAAACTAGGTTGACAGCTGGTTTATTTAATCCCTTATAAGAATTTATGTATTATGACTAGATATCCTTTATTAGTTGCGAAGTCAAAACATGGCATGTATTTGTAGTGTAATCTAGAAGATACGCGTCAATAGCCATTGGCATCAATGCAAAATGATACTTCCTGGCAAAGAGAAAATAAAAACACTTAGTACGGGATGTGACACATCTCGTATAGGTTTTTTTTTTATTTTGAGACGGAGGATGTACATTCTTGTTTATCCTCTCATTTTCTTGAAATAAAAAGAAAGGAAAGATAAATCTCTATAATTTATTGTACAATATGGTTGCAATTCTCTCTCTTCCTCTCCCGGCAAGGAGCTGATTAGTGGGGTGCCCAGACATATCTTACATGCTTCTATCTTTGTTATTCTTTCTGTTTTTATTGAGTTGTTATGTTAATGTACTACATATCTTGTCAGCTCTCCTCCTCGGTGTACACTATACTAGTCCTAGCCCTACTACGCCACTTGGCTAGACCGCTAGAGGTGACAATAATATTGTGAACTAGATGATTCCCCATACGTTATCGTGGGATATACAATTTAATATTGGTGAAATATAAGGTTGGAACAAATGGTTTGTTTGTGCATAAAAGCTGATAATTTTTTAAAAGAAACATGTTGGATTGTCCTCTTGTACACTTACAATACGTTTGTACATAAGAATTTGAAACAAACAACAAAACTATTCTTTTCTGATATCACATATTATGATTACCACTTGCGCACATGTTTAAGTATGAACCAAATTATATGAGAAACGGAGATTGAATTTTTGCAAAAGTATCAGAATTATCACATGTGTTATCTAATATATAGAGGATGATCAAAGCTGATGGGGGAAAATATGATGAATACCTCTAGGCACTTACTATATGGTGGATCGTAAGCCGTTGATAGAACCATAGCCCTGCTGTGTGCTTATGGAGGCATGGCATAGATACCTTACATCACAATTTTCACCAATAGCAGGAGAGCAACACACAAACAACTTCACGCTTGGGCGTGAATAGATTAGACCTTATAGGTAGATGTCTAGATGCCATATATGCGAGAGATTAGTGATGCCGGCCATCGTCACCGGCGTTGCAGAATCCATCCAACTCCACATTCACATTTGGTTTGCTGATTGCTAGACATCCAAAGCCGCAATGGCCGATTTAATCTATGGTTAGGGATATGTGATTTGAAAAGAGGCCACCCATTAGTTAACCGTCTCCTGGTTATCCCATCATCAAGATAATAGATAAAGGTGAATCAAGATGCCACCCATTAACTAATCATTTCCTGGTCATCCCATCATCAAGACAATTGCTAGAGGTGAATAGGAATGTTGTAGATGAAGCGCTAGGCCACCCGTCAGAGCATTACTCGTTGGAGACAAATCGATAAGGGACAATGAAGGGAGATGAGAGATCCAACGGTTAAAATATGTTGATGACGTGGCTTAACGTGAATGTTGCTTTTATGGCATTTATTGCTTATAGTAGGTACCAACTTTATAGAAAGAAAGTATAGCATGTCTGCCTGCCCTCTCTTGTACAGCTATGCGCGCTTCAAGCCCGTGCAACTCTCTCCAAGGTTAGCCCCTTGTTGGAATTATTTCACCATTGATTTCATATTTATTATTATAGATTATGTTTATCAACCTCTAGCTACTACTATTTGTGTTTCTTATATCATTAAATACATGTGCATTTTTTCTCCTAAAAAGTGCTACCTCTGTTTTTAATAGATAATATTGTTGACTTTTAGACATATATTTGACCATTCATCTTATCTAAAATTTTTGTGCAAATATACCAAATATAAATTGTGCTTAAAATAACTTTAATAATAAAACAAGTCATACCAAAATAAAATGATAATTACATAAATTTTTTAAATAAAAAATTAGTCAAATATATGTCTAAAAGTCAACGATATCATCTATTAAAAAAATAGTGAGAGTATAGCAGTACAATATTATGCCTTGTTTTCCAAAATGAAAAACCCAAGTCACCATCGTTGTTACGCCACCACTCCATTTGCTCCCCCCATGTTCCCATGATTCCATCCTGGTTCCTGCAGTCAACATGAACAGAATTCAACATCCACACACAATCACACCCTCGCACTCAACACACTACACAAACAGAGTCCCACAGCAAGTCCAAGTCAATGCTCCCCTCCTCCCCTTTCCTATCACCGATGCTCCATCAAGCCCAACACCCGCGGATATTTTTGACGCACGCTCACCAACGCCGGATCCGGCATGCCAGGCTGCGCTCGCCGGCCGTACTCGACCTGTACAACAACCTCGCGTCCTCTCGTCCGTCCGTCCGTGCACCACTGGCTGGGTTCCCTGCACCGCGCGGCCCGTGTCTCCCACCCTCCCTTCCTATCCCGGTCCCGACCCTCTCCCGGTCCCGACCCGACACGTACCTCCCCTTTCTTATAACTACCACTGCGGCTAGTACAGAGCAGAGCAGACGAGACAGGAGAGCAGAGAGCGCGAAGCGGAAGCGGAGGCAGGCAGCGCGCGCCCCCACCCGCAACAACAATCCCCCACCTGCGCGTGCGCGTGTCTGTTTCCTCGCCATGGCGCTCCTCCGACGACGACGGGGCGGCGGCTCGGCCTTCGCCGCGGCTGCGCTCCTCCTCGTCGCGTCCCTCCTCTCCTGCGGTCGCGCGGTGGACGCTGCCGTGAGGGACCTCAGGGTCGGGTACTACGCCGAGACGTGCCCGGACGCCGAGGCCGTCGTGCGCGACACCATCACCCGCGCCCGCGCCCGCGAGGCCCGCAGCGTCGCGTCCGTCATGCGCCTCCAGTTCCACGACTGCTTCGTCAACGTACGTCGTCGGTGATGTTGATCGATTCGACGATTCTCCTCCACCGTGTCGCAACCGATCTGTCCTCTCGCGCATGGGTTTCTGTTTGCCTTTTTTTCCTTTTCTCCCTCTTCTGATCGGCGATCTGCCGCGATTCGGTTCGTCGTGTGCGAGCAGGGGTGCGACGGGTCGGTGCTGATGGACGCGACGCCGACGATGGCGGGGGAGAAGGAGGCGCTCTCCAACATCAACTCGCTCCGCTCCTTCGATGTCGTCGACGAGATCAAGGAGGCGCTGGAGGAGCGCTGCCCGGGCGTCGTCTCCTGCGCCGACATCATCGTCATGGCCGCCCGCGACGCCGTCGCCCTGGTACGTACACCCCTCCTTCCCCACCCGCCGCGTCCACCCCCACTTTAGCCGTAGTACGTTTCTCTCCCATTTCCTGGCGTTTCCGTGCAAAATCCGCTGCTCCGCCTCTGCCTCTCCCCAAGCCGGCATTTCGTCCTCTCAGGAGGCCCTGGCCTTCCAGGCAAAAGACAAGAAAGAAAACTGCCAAATACTCCTGCTATGCTACGCATGGCAACGCTATGCGTAACGAACAAAGTTAGTTCATCTCTGCGCTGCATGGTTGGCCACCCCCATCCCAGGTGGCACTACACAGCTCTGACCTGGTTGACGAACCAACGAGCGATTGAGAATCGCCTGGGAGTAAATTCGGCAGTTGGCGGCTTGCCGCTGCCGTCATCTGCATTGCAGTCACGCAGTTTGTGAACTTGAAAGTAGAATTATTCTGAATTTCATTGGGAAGCATCCAAAACAAGGCGTACTACAGAGTATGTGTTTTCCAATCACAGGACTGAAAATCGAAAAAAAAAGTGACCGAAATTCTCTCTTGCTACTTAAAATGTAGTTATTTCTAGACTACTACTTTATCCCAAAATGTGTTATTTTTGACTCTTTTTATACTAACATGCCTATTATACCCCTATTAACCAACCTACTTCTCTGTCCTATAATATAAACTATTTCTAGGATTTAAAATATATTATTTTATCTCTTTTTATGTTAGTGTGTCTATTATGCCCTGCTACCCTACTGTCTCAAGTCTAAGTGAAAGATGATATGGTTATTTTTTCACTTTTATTTCTTAATATCTCTAAAATAATCTTGCTGGTGCAAACATCTTTCATCTTTCGTTTTCCTCTCCCTTATCCCTTCCTGCACCCTATAGTCCTATGTCCTATGCCTAATAGGGACGGTGCAGTGCCTGTACCTGTGCTCCCTGTAACCACCACACTCAAGCCTGATCCTGTGTGTCAAGTGCGGCAAGGTGGCATGATCCGTCCCCTCGTCGTGCGCCTGCACAGGAGGATAAGCCGCCGTGCAGCGAGCAGGGAAAGGCCGGAGCTGCAGTTGTATAGTCCTTTTTAGACTTTTCGTGCACTGTGTCGGGTACTGTCAAAACTGGTCCTTGTGATGGCTCATCGCCGAGGATTAGGAGTATGTCGGAGACAAAGCAGCATTGCTTTCGCAGTGGGTCGTTTTGCTAGCCATGTTCTTTTTTACTCCATGAGTTTTCCACTTTTCACACTGTTATCATGGAGCTGGTATCTGGTATCTGAAGTACTATCGTTAAAGTTGCATTTTCAGTTCGTGACATTTGATCTCTTGATAGTTGATAACATAATTCGCTGCTCTTAGCTGTAATAATAACTGAATTATTCTGTCATGAGTGAGTCATACCAAGCAAAACGCATAATGCTCTTATGACCATTACGAATTTACAGTCTTGGGGGTTGAATTTGCTGTTTTGCATACAAATGTAGACACAAATAAATGATCATACGTTGCAATGCAATATCCATAACTGCACAATGCTGTAATATTGGAAGAGTAGTAGAGCTATCAATGTGCCAGGTTCATTTGGCTGGTCATTGAAATTATTCACTTGATTTGACTCTCTCCTTTTTTTGTTCTATCTCACAGACAGGTGGGCCCTTATGGAACGTGAGGCTTGGGCGCGAGGACAGCCTGACGGCGAGCCAGGAGGACTCGGACAGAATCATGCCGAGCCCACGCGCCAACGCCAGCGCCCTCATCAAACTCTTCGCCGGCTACAACCTCTCCGTCACCGACCTCGTCGCTCTCTCGGGCTCGCACTCCATCGGCGAGGCCCGCTGCTTCTCCATCGTTTTCCGCCTCTACAATCAGTCCGGCTCCGGCAGGCCCGACCCCAACATGGACCCAGCCTACCGCGGCGCGCTCGACGCGCTCTGCCCCCGTGGCGGCGACGAGAACGTCACCGGTGGCATGGACGCCACCCCGCTCTTCTTCGACAACCAGTACTTCAAGGACCTCGTCCGCCTCCGCGGCTTCCTCAACTCCGACCAGACGCTCTTCTCCGACAATGCCGGGACCCGCCGCGTCGTGAGAGAGTTCAGCGAGGACCAGGACGCCTTCTTCAGGGCCTTCGTCGAGGGGATGGTCAAGATGGGCGAGCTGCAGAACCCCAGGAAGGGGGAGATACGGCGCAACTGCCGCGTCGCCAATGACCCGCCGCCAGTGGAGGCGGAGGTGGCGGCAACGTCCAAGCCGGTGGTCCTGGTGGACTTCTGACGAGCTAGTCCCCTGACTCCCAGCTGTTGGTGTTCGAGAAGAGAGCTGCTCAGATATGAGAGTATTGTGACTATTCATATATGAGTTTTTGGTCGGATGGCAGGCTCGTGCCTACCTATAAGATTGTGATTTCAGAGTTACTCGCTTATTGCCAATTGTTAAATGGCGATGAATAACTGAGAAATCGAGCTAATGATCATTGCCTGATCTGGACTCTAGTATTAGTAATAAGGCTAAGCCAAAGATGGCACCAGTGTGGGATTGGTTAATTCTTGGTCATGCAAAGTTAACGTTTCTTTATAAACGTGATCAAATTTGAAGAAGTTTAATTAAGAAAAAAAAAATCAAAATATCTTGTATTATGAAAAGTTCTTAAATGGAGAGGCCAATATACAAGGCCAAACAGGCGGACTGGGCCGGCATGGCCCGGGCACGGTCCAGCACGGCCCGCTACGGTACGGCCCATTTAGGCACGATCCCTGTAGCAGGCCGTGCCGTGTTGGCCTGCATGCCTTCTCCCTGGCCCAGGCATGGCCCGCCGAGATTGGGGCCATGCCGTGCCGGCACGGTCCGTCGGCGGCCCACCGTGCCTGGGCGGGCCCGGTCCGCTATGTCCTTACTCTTACTGTAGCATCATGCTCACCGTGGTTTATTTACACAAAAGCCCCTGGAGAAGTAGGGGAGAGACAGAAAGAGATCGCCCAAATCTCACCTCGACCTCGTCGCCGCCGGCCATGCCTCCGTCCCCGGCTACCACAGGGGTAGCCTCCCCGTCGAACTCCTCCGTGGTGTCCGCATCCGACCCCACCCCGTCCTGGTGGGAGTCGATGTCGCAGGCGCTGAGGCGCAGTCTCGCATCCTCGCGCTCTCCTCCATCCTACCGCCGCTGGCCGATTCCGACGTCGCAGCGCTCGCTGACTCCGACCGCCCGGCCCGCACGCTGCTGCAGTCCCCCGCCGCTTACGCGGCGCTTTCCGCGGCGCTCCGGTCGGGGGGCAGCGCCGACGACCCCGCCTGCCACTGGCTCTACGACACGCTCCCCTCCCGGACCCCGACCTCCGCCTCGCCGCGCTCGCGTTCCTTCCGCTCCTCTCGTCGCTATACCTCCTCCGCCTGCCGCCCGCGCTCCCCTCCTCACTCTTCGGCTTCGAGGCCATCCTCCTCGCCGTCTACTCCTCCGAGGCCAAGAATCGCCAGGGCAAGCATCCTTATCCAGCTACATTGGCAGGCCAGGCTAGGGAGCCGGGCCACCATCGTGCCGGCCCAAGAATCGGGCCGTGCCCGGGCCGACACTACGGGCCGGATTGGTGGCCCAGGCACTGCCCGATGGATAGGGCCAGGCCGGCATGGATACTATTCATATCAGGCTGTGCCTCGGGCCGCCCAATGGGCCTGGCCCATTTGGCCAACTATATTTCCTATTCCAAACAGTGGGCAGCGTAGAACACTACAGCGGTAACCATTGACATTGCGTACATGATCTGAGGAGCAAGCTGTCAAAAGAGCATTCCAACACCAACCGGTAAATAAGCATAGTAGAAAGAGAAACCAGCAACACAAAAAATCGTATATACAAGAAGAGGGCAAGGTGCAACGTATTGTCCACACAAATGCTACTTTAGAAAAACAGTGAGAGCTATCTGATCTGATACTCTGGAAAAGCAGTGATCGCTATCTAGTTATACATGATGTCCACGTCTACCGTGAGCTCAGGACCTACATATGGGGTCCCTGCAACACGAAAACCGTCAGGCAAGTCTGCCTCTTCCAAGACTGCAAAACCTGGAAGAAGCCATCGCATGTGCCAGAAAACTCGACTGATCGATCATGGTCACTGTGCATGCATGCTGCGTGCGTACCGGGGAGGGAAGGGATGGGAATGTCGGAGAAGTAGGTGGACGGCCGGCCAAGGTCCTCGGCGTAGGGCGGCGCCAGCACGTCGAGGAGCGCGCACGGCGTTACGGCGGTGAGGGAGTGGATGTTGCCGCCGCTCCGCGGGAAGAGGACCGAAGCCTTGCACGGCGCCTCCTGCACCTCGTCGACGGCGACCACTCTGGCTAAACCACCTGCATGGATAATATTCAATGAGAATTTTCGTTACTAGTATCTCTTTCTTGAGAAGATTTGTTGAAATACGCCGTGTAATCTTGTGCATCTTAGTTTGGTTTTGCGGTAGTTTTTAGCTGTATTTTTTACTTCGTAGCATGCACGCATAAGCTAAGTTGTCTTAGGATTTGATCCGCTATTACCGTTTTTTCAGTTTTTTGCACGTTTAACCAATCTAGCGTTTTGATCGCATCTGCATGTACCAGACTCCTAGAGTGGAGAAGAATAAATAGAGGAAGAATACAGAAAAGCTACATGCAGTTACGCAGCACCAAAAATTCTCTCTGTTTTGCTTTGTTTCGTTCTCTGAATTTCGGTTCTTCATAGTATTGAAGCTGTTCGACAATATTCAGTTTCCACCCGAGAGAGCGAGAGAGAAGCTGATCGAAAGCGCTCTGCTGACAATTGATATCAGAGCGGTACCACGACGATCCGGCGATGATGTCCGACGATCGTAGCCGTTACACGCCGCCTGGACGGCGGAGTGGTGGTGGCGCGGCGGTGGAGTTGGCTATCTGAAACCGTGTTTTTCGAGGTAAATTGTCACAGATTTTTTACTGTCCTTCATGAGAGGTAAATTCAAAGTGTTTTGTATGTGAAAAATGAAACAAAATCTTAGATGCAGTCGACATTAGAGAACGATGTTCCCCTAGTTTTTGTCGATTGAATCAGCGCTCCAATATAATCTACGGGAAACAGGCGCATGCATGCATGCAGCTGAGACATGCTTACTCTTTCTTGGGCCCGAGCACGGGGGCCCGTTCGCCCAGTCGTACGACTTGACCCGCATCGAGCCGTAGAGAAGCTTGCTCAGCACCACCATCTGCGGGTGGTCGTGCAGCAGCAGCGTCGCGCCGGCCGGGAAGCAGAATACGCCGATCTGCAACGCGCGCCACACCGCCACCCCCCCACGCCGGCCGAAGCACCAGAACGTCAAATGCCCCGTCAAATTGATCCCATCTCACCATTGAGAAAGTGAAAGAAAAGAAGGGCGCGTGCATGCGTACCGAGAAATCGTCGCGCTCGTAGATGTGCACGTAGGTGATCCGGGTGAACGCCGACGCCGAGACAAACCGCCGCCCCGGCGGGGAGGACGACGACCTCTCGCTGCCGCCGCCCACGTCGATCCCAACGTCCGCCGCCTCCATGCCATATGCAACAAACCAACGCATTTGCACACGTGTATGAACCAAGATGCAATGAAAATAATATACCTGCTGCGAGCTAGCTAATGGGTTGAGGCCGTACATCCGTACCGAGCAGGTCTTGCAGCCACCTGATCTGCGTGAGCGTCGGTAACCCTGCCTTGTTCCCCGACGAGAAGACGGCGTCGCACGCTTCGTACAGCCGCTGCACCTTGCTCTGGTGGTCGTCCATGGCCATGCGCTAGCTGCTGTCACAGGAAGCCAAGTGACCCAGCCGGCCGGTTTGACTTTCACACATCTGAAAACAACCGAGAAACCTCACTTGTACATGTATATATGCAGCACTTACGTTCGTCCGTGCGACCGCGCACAAGCTGACGACGGTGAGCACGCGTGGCGAGATAACTGTACAAGTGTGTTTCGTGTAGTGAGTACGATCGAAGCTTTTCTAGCGGCATGCGTAACGTGCGTGCGTGCTGAGGCAGGAAGAATTCAAGGGGATCGAGAGGTCGCGAGGGCGTTTACCGGCAGTACAAACCGTGGGCGACGTCGACTTTAAAGGGGGCTGGCAGCCTGCATGCACGCACCGGTATAGTAGGCGAGCTGTGCTAGCTCGTCTGCTCGTGTACATGTCGTGGCTCGATGCTGATACGGTCATCACGAAACTACTGTTTGCGACACTAAACAATCGGCGAACGCCGCTGCGTATAAATAGGCATTTTTGGTCGCTTGGAATCCGGACACTGGCCTTTCCCAGTTTTTCCATGTGAGCGTCGCTGTTCGGTTCTGCGAAAAGAATTTGACAATGGATGCTAAATTCTTGCAGCGGATTGATCTGAAGGGAAGACGAGCTTGTATGGTTTGCCTGGTTGGAACTTGCTACTGCCCGTCGCTTATTTTAAATCGATCGGCATGCAAGATTACAATGGAAATGCTGCACTGTGCGTGCTTATCCGTTAAGCAGGTGACCCAGGCTGGGATAATACTACTGGCAGACTGGTTCGTTCTTTTTTTTTAAAAAAAATTTCCGCCTCAAACTAGTCTCGGTCATAGAGAGGCATTGATTTCTCCATTCAATAGTGCCCTTCTCTTGTTACCTCCTCCCGCCTCAACAACAAAGCTACTACTTATTAGAGCAAGATCAGGTACTGTGCCCCTAACTCGACCGACACATGGATAAATACTAATAATCTTGCTTGTCAGACACAGGGTTAACAGAAGTCATTCGGTCCGTCCGAAGGAAAGAACATTTCCTCAAGATAGAGTTGGAGAACATTTCCCCTTTAGGGAAGAAAAAATACCTTGGTCAAAGACGAAACTTAGGATGCATGTCAAGGAGAGAATATTCTCCCCATGTGACGTGGGGATCAATCTGGACCACTCCGGACAGTTGTTCTGGAGGTGACCACAAATATAGTGTGTAATGTCTAATCTGCTCCTAAGGTTAGCGGTCCCCTAAGGGCATTTCTGTAATCTCCTTGTACGGCCCCTGGGCTATAAAAGGTGGGCAAGCCCTATTGTAAAGGACAGAGAATATTTGAGTAAATAGTGCTCTGAGTGCTTTTAGCCCCCAGATTGTATTTTGCAAGGATAAGCGAGAGAAAATATTTTCCCCTCTTATCCCCATTTCTTGTTCGTGACCGAAGGTCACAACAGTGGCACCGTCCGTGGAGACGCAAGTCTCTAGAAGGTGAAAGTCAGGGGGTAGATGCACCCGAGCCCACAAAGAGCGAGAACAGTACCAGCAAGATACGCCGACACAATTCAACAGCAACCAAGGCGAATAGCAGATCCTGTCGTGGAAGGTGAAATGGAGCCAAAGGGAAAAATCGAGAATGTGGTAGGAGATGGAGTAGCAGCAGTTGCAGTTGATGTGTAGATTGGGGGAGATGCTGATCATGTGAATGAGGTGGATTTGGCGGAGATGGTGGAAGCACGAGGGGCTTTGATAATAAGCCGGGAACTATTCGAAGAGATGTAGAGGGAATTACAAAGCTTGCAGAATTTGCAAAATCTAGTTGAGGCAGCAGAAATAGCCGTGGCAGATATCCTAGAATCATCACAGAGATCACAATAGAATATTGTTCCCTAGTTCTCAAGCCAAAATCCAGCACAAACAAATCAACCACTTCCCATGAACCAACCTATCTCCACGAATGCACCACCCGTCCATAACCAGCCCAGCTCTACCAGTACATCACCCATCCTGAACCAACTCAACACAGATGCACCGTCCTAAGCCAATAAAACATCTTGAGTTCCACGCTCATACCAGCAGAATTACCACCCCAAGGCACTCTGAACACTCCTCTGGCGCAAACATGTCCACCAAATAGCCAAACTTCCATGCTTAATACCCAGAGCCCAATTTAATCTTCTACTCATCCCTCATACAATCAATTCCCTCATTCTATTCTCCAACAAACTCCTTTTCTACAACAAACTCATCCATTTCTCTAACAAACTCAACCTTTTCTCCAAAAAAATCAGCCTTTTCTCTAGCAAGTCCAACCTTTTCCCCGATATGCTCAACCAATTCCTCAGTCAATCTTCCAACAATTGCCTCAAAATCAAGCTGTACAAGTATCATTCCAGAACACCCCTAGCATGACTCAAAATATGCCCACAGCTTAGTCACAATTCTAAGGAGTGCGAACTGTGGATGATAAAAGTCCTTTAAGCCCAAACCTATAGATGATACCTTGGCCAGCGCACTTCAAGCTATCAAACATAACAAAGTACAAGGGAGACACTGACCCAAATGAGTACCTGAGAGTATATAAAACAGTAGTGGAAGCGGCCGGAGGAGATGATACAACTAAGGCGAAGATACTTCCCACGATGTTGGAGGGAGTAGCGTTTTCTTGGTACACAACTATTCCAGCCTTGTCAATATACTCTTGGGAGCACATGAGGGATACATTTCGAGCTAGGTTCATTGGAGCTTATGAGGAGCCGAAAGAACATGACGACCTGTATGCAGTATGACAACTCCCAACAGAAACAATAAGGAAATTAATGTTGAGATTTTCTCGAGTCCACTGTCAAATCAAGCACGTGGATGATACGATGATAATAGCTATGGCGTAAAGGGGCTTGCTTAAGGGACCATTGAGGTTTGACCTCGCAAGAAACAGGCCAAGTACAGCCAAGGAGTTGTTTGAAAGGATGGAGAGTTTTGCTAGGAGAGAAGAGGATGACTTGAGAATGGAGGTAGAAACATCAGCAATGCTGGGCAAGAAGTTTTTGAAAGGAAAAATGAACAATATATCAGCGGAGGAGAATCAGATAGAGCATAATACCAGGCTATGGAAGAAATTCAAGCAAGAGAGCAAAAAACAGGTGAATTTCATTAAGGAGGAGGAGAGAACCTTCAATCACGGTGGAGAGGAAAGAAGTTTCCACCGTAGTGATAAGGGGAGAAGTTTCCACCGTGGTGGATGGGGACATACACCATGGAGAGGAGGTCGAGGAAATGAAAGAGGTCGAGGAAGATTCCCAGTCGAGTACAAGTTCTGTAGGTGGCATGGACATTGTACGCACGCAACGAAGGAGTGCAAGACAATACAAGCCATCTTGGCCGACCAAGCAAAGAAATATGAAAACAAGTACCAAACCAGAATCCAACCACAAACCCACAATCTGATTGAAGGAGTAGTATTGAAGATGGAGACAATTGAGGAAGCTCCAAAGAGGGTAATCTATGCAATCACTGGTAACTCTTCCCTCGGGATGGAGTCGAAGAGGCAGAGGAAAACATATATGCGGTAGGTGAATCATGTTGGCACAAGTCAATAGGCAAAACCACCAGCCTACTTAAATACTATAATTTTCTTTGGTTTAGAAGATGCAGAAGGTATCCTTTTCCCACACCAAGACTCACTCGTCATCTCCATTGACATAGCACAATTTGAGGTCCATAGGGTATTGGTGGATAGTGGAAGCTCGGTGGATGTTTTGTTCTTTGATGCATTCAAGAAGATACAGATTCCTATAGACAGATTAACCAAAGCAGGAGTGCCACTCCAAGGTTTTGGAGGATAGAAGGTTGATATTATAGGCAAAATAGCCCTAAAAGTGGTACTTGGAAGTGGAGAAAACACAAGAAGTGAGATTGTCATTTTTAATGTGGTGGATGTGCCCTATCAATACAACGCCATCTTGGGCAGATCAATAATTAATTTGTTTGAAACGGCCTACATCACAATTACATATGCATGAAGCTGCTTGGGCCACAAGTAGTGATTACCGTCAGAGGAAGTCATCTCGTAGCGAGAAAGTTCGAACTGCAGAGAACTCCCCATAGAAGGGAATACAAGCAGTGGAGTAGAATCCACAAGATAATTTCTCCAAAAACCAAAAGCCAATCCAAGAGGGGAAAACAAAGAAAGTAGCGTTGGACCCGGAGAAACCTGAAAGGTGCATAATGATGGGAGAAAACATTTCACCTAAGGTAGAAGAGGAGATTTTGGCGGTCGTAAGAGAAAACATGGATGTTTTCGCTTGGTCTCTAGAGCAATTGACTGGTGTGGATAAGAAGTTGATAGAACATAATCTAGCAGTGAAGAAAAATCACAAACCAAGGAAACAGAAGTTGAGAAGAATGTTGGCGGATAGGTAGGCATTAGTAAAAGTAGAAGTGGAAAAGTTGCTAAAAGTAAGGGTCATAAGGGAAGTCATGCATTTCGAATGGCTAGTTAACCCGGTGTTAGCCAAGAAAGCCAATGGCAAGTGGAGAATGTACGTGGATTTCGCGGATTTGAACAAGGCGTGCCTGAAGGATGATTTCCCCTGCCAAGGATAAATCAGCTGGTGGATGCTACAGAAGGATGTGCACTCATGAGTTTCTTGGATGTATATTCTGGATATTATCAAGTTTTCCTGGTGCAGGAGGATGAGGAGAAAACTTCATTTATTACACCTTTTGGCACATATTGCTTTATTCGAATGCCATTTGGTCTGAAGAACGCCAGGGCGACATTTACTAGGCTTATTTCTAAAGTTTTGGCAAGTCAGTTGGGAAGAAACGTAGAAGCCTATGTAGATGATATCGTTGTCAAAAGCATGCAAGAGAAAACTCATGGAATAGATCTGCAGGAAACATTCAACAACCTTCGAAAGTTTTCGGTCAAGTTGAATCCGGAGAAATGTATCTTTAGTGTTCAAGCAGAAAAACTCTTTGGTTTTCTCATATCAAATAGGGGAATTGAGGCAAACCTAGACAAGATCGATGCCATACAGCAGATGAAACCACCAAAAAATCCAAGGGAAGTCCAGAGGTTGATAGGCAGAATGGCGTCTCTGAGTAGATTTCTATTGAAATTAGCAAAAAAAGGACTCCTATTCTTCGAGACACTGAGGGGGGCAGCAGATTTCGAGTGAACAACTGAATGCCAAGATGTATTCGAAAAGTTGAAGAAATACCTTCAGGATATGCCAACTCTGGCAAGCCCACAGCTGGGTCAGATTTTGCTGTTTTACGTGGCAGCAATTCCGGCAATGGTGAGTACAGTTTTGGTGCAAGAACAGGGGGAAAGCAAGTGCTAGTATACTTTGTGTCAGAAGCCTTGTAGACGGTGAAAACAAGATATTTGGATATAGAGAAATTGATATATGCCATTGTTGATGCTTTGTATCGGCAATAATAATATGGGGCTACTCGTGAGACCTAAATTTGATGGATTGCAAAGGAACACGAAACAATTTATTCTAATTCAGGCCCTCAAGGTAAGGTAATACCCTACTTCCAGCCGTGGTGTATTGCCTTTGAGGTTTTTTGATGAGATTCTGTCTACCCCAAGGGGCATCTTGCCTCTCCTTATATACTAAGGAGGCAAAGTTACAAGATAGGAATCCCAGTTGGACTTGACCAAAGGATTTCTTTCTATGAATACAACGTACCCAACTAGGACTATATCCCTTTTCTTATCATACAAGGTAATATGCACTAAGTCCCGTTGTATCTCTAATTACAGGATTAGGACAATCCTCTATCTAAGTAGCCACAAAGCTTCTCATGAGGTACCCAGGGCCCATGGCCTCCACAGCAGCCCCTGAAACCTTCATAGTTGAGTCACAGCTGGTGCCGAGTGCTCATCCTCCTCGGTAAAGATTTCCCAAGTGCCTTGCTCCCGAGTACCCATTGTTCAAGTATCTCTTCTCCAAGTCCTGCTTCATATCAGCTGGCAACGAGGCTATGAAGAGCTTCATAGAAAATTATGAACAGTGTGCGCCGAATAGGCACACCTATTAGGTGTAGCCCCCTATTTTGCGCTTAATTGTGAAACAATTAAATATAAAATCAAAGATCTTTAACCTTTAAGTCTTTTCCGAGTGGTATATTTCTTAGAAATTGGACTTCTTCAGCATCATATCAGTTGGAAGTATTTTTGCTCAAGGTAATTTTGGCTAAGCATGTAAGCCGAGTACCACTTCATGGATTTTAACCCAATATGTGGTGAGATGTTTTTGAGAGATACCTGCATCCCCAATTTTAATGGAAATCAGATATTGATCCTTATAAAGATATATCCTCAATACCTGATAAATAATTCAAATATCTGAACACATATGTCTAGCAATCAAGATTAACATGAGCATATCTGATTATTTTAATGGGTTTCTATAAAATAACATCTGCATTGTGATTTTAACATAGCCAGGGATCGCCCCAATAGAACATGCTATTTAGGAACTCATATCTTACAGCCCATTACTAAGCAAGCCGACCCAAACCCGCTTACCCAGCGCAGGCCTATAAAGCGGTGGGAGAGAGAAAAGATTTCCCTTTCTCCTCCAAATCGCCAAATCGTTTCAACTCCCACACAGGCGCCAAACTTTGCACTCTTCACCCCAGCTAGGGTTTCCTGTAGCTCGAGCTTCCTCCCTGAAATCCATGAAAATCTCCTCTCCCGTGTCTATTCCCATCATCCAGAAACTTTCTTGCCCTGTTCCACACCCCAACCATGCCAAGGGCATCGTTCGACATCCCCGCCATGCCGTCTGGGGCATGGCCGACGTCGGATTGCTGTGCAACAAATCTCGCCCTTCTGGAGAGGAAGAAGAACCTCCAACAGAAAAAGATCATCAATTGGCATCCCGCCGCCGGTGAGTCGATCCCCTCTCCAAGTCCCTACGAAACCGTGGTCTTTGCTTCCTTTTTTGATTGCGGTCTCACTCTCCCTTCTTCTGATTTCCTCCGCAGGCTCCTTGATTATTAAAAAATTGAGCTCTACCACCTCAGCCCCAACTCCATTCTTCACATCTCGATCTTTGTCACTCTCTGTGAAGCCTTTCTGGGGATCGATCCCCATTTCAACCTCTTCTGTTTTATGTTCCCCTAAAGACTTCATTGAAAGGGTGGCATCAGGAGTAGTTTTACTACTCCAATCTTGAGCCCTCCATGCCACCCTTCACCGAAAATTCCCCTGTAGTTCTGGAGAGCTAGATTGCCATACCGTCGCAGGGTGAGATGATTCAGGTGCAATTGCTACTGGAAAAGATCGACGCGCTGAAGAACACGAGGCTGACCGCATAGTACAAAAAACCAGACCGGACTGGTGGTTCAACCGAAAAAACCAAAACCAGCACTTTCAACAGCTCAGTTTGTTTGAAAGACCGCCCCCGCAATAAACCCAGGATGAACTGGCTAAACCGGCCGGTTTTTAGTGTGAATCAGTGAACCGAAGCAGACCGAGCCAATTGGGTCAATGTGCGCTGCGATAGAACTTGGGCCATCTACAAGCCCATGTATCCAAACTAACCTAACAAGCCCATTTATGAGGAATAAACATCACAAATAGGTGTAGCACGAAGGATCGATCCTGGGTTGGTGGGATTAAAGCTCCCCTCGGTGACCAACTGAGCAGCTGCAAGCTTGTTTATTAGCTAAACATGTGATGCACGGTTATACGTTTAAAACCGCCGTTTAACTGGCGGTTCACCGGTCCAATCGATGACCAGTGAACCAGGCCCCTGACCGATTCGATCACCGGTCTGGCTTTTTCTACTATGGCTAACCGGACCTTGGGTGGCTAGGACCTTCCAAAACAGCTGGATTCGGCCCCTGAAGGCCAGGATTCACCTTGGCTACGACTACCAGGGGAAGAACGATCCGACTTGGGAGTGTAACGATTTTGTCAACAAGGATGTCGTCACTAACACTTTGCTTGGCTATTTCATCAATGGAGTCATCGAGACTCTAGACGCCGAGAGAGCCCCCAAGCCATACTGCAAAGACATGCCTCGACCGAAGGTAATGTCTTGTGTAACGCTTATCTTGATATCTGTCTATGATGTGTCATATGAATGTTGTTCAATCGAGCTTTCCTGGATACTTGTTACTTGTAGGAATTCGTCGAGTTTGTTACTTGTTGCTTTCCTGGGGTGGTCCGATGATCAAGGACCCTAGCAGCATAGCCCCTAGACCGTCCAGCCCCAGGACCACACCGCCGACTACCGCCATGCCCCAGTCAAGACTGGACCAAGCACTGCGCCACCGACTGCCGCGCCCACAAGCCCAACAACCGGCAGTACTCCACCACCGAGTAGGCCTTCGGGCCCCTTGCTGACTACCTCCACCCATAGCGCACAAGGGTGGAGGTTTAAGACTTCCAGAAGGTATGAAAATCCTCAGTCTTCAGAAAATCTTGAGTAGTTTTGCGACATCTTGATTGCTGAGTAATTTTTCAGGAAGCTAAGGGACTCTGATCCCAAGGGGACAACGCCACCAACCTCTGTTGCCACTCCCGTCCCGACTGAGGCCAAGATCGTAGAGCCACAACACAAGCCGAGTGCCGTCCCAACCCTTGAGGTTGAGACAAGCTAGTCGGCTGGGCTGCAAACTTCACCTAGTCGGGACACCGTAGTTGACATCCCGGTCCCCGAGCTTGCCGAAGACCCAGCACCGCCAATGGATCCGAGGCCCAGGACTCCCTCCTCTGCTCTCTTCATCCTTCGATGACGAAGACCTCCCTAGGCTCGAGGCTCCTTGACTAAACTTCCCCTGGACATTCTACTGGGTTACGCTGGAGGGGGAAGAACAAACTTTCGAGCACAACAAGGAAGCCGCCCAGAGGAAGCGAGTCAAATTGATGGAAGCTGCCATCACTGCATCAAGGAGTATCCAGGTATATAGTCTATCCAACGATGTTTGCTAATTTGCAGTTTCTTAAAATCTTCTGCTATCGTAGCTTATCGCATGTGACTGCAATGTATCCTGCGCAGCAAGTGGTTGACCGATCCGAGAAGATGGGTAAAGTCCTTTCCCAACTTGCCTCTCAGCCCACTCAACTCCACCAGCTCTAGGTCGCCAAAGACGACTTGGAGATGACTAGCAAGGAGAGGGAGGAATGGCTGAAAGACTCGGTGAACAAGCTCAGGGATAAAAATTGGGAAAAGATAGGGACCATCAGAGGTATGTTTCCCTTTTGCCTAAGTAACACCAGTCATCTTCTCCATAATGTTGATCTTTGACTCTGTTTGGTTGTAGCTCTAGAGACAAACTTGAACAACCAGTCTCTTGAAATAGAACGCTTGAAGAAGGAGCTAAAGGAGCTCGAGAAGGCAAAATCCAAGGTGGACACCGAGTACGCAAGTAAGCTTCATATCTGCTCTGGTACTCTATCCGACTAGATATCCAGATTAACTGATGCCTCTTTTCTGTGTGAGCAGCCTTCAAAGTTAATTCACAGATCCAATTCGGCGCCTTTGCTAAAGAGATTAAGATAATAAAGGAGTCGCGGAACATCATAGTTGATTCCGTGAAGACTTTATTAGATATCATGCAGCCAAGCCTGGCCGGGCCTAGCTCCAGTTCTATCTCCTAGGTGGTGCATCTTGAAGAGACCCCTGTCCTTCTGAAGAAGTACTCATCCGAGCGCGTCGCCGTGAGGATTGCCCAAGCATTAGCCATGAAGAAGTCTCTCTATCCCCAGGTAGACATTGAGGCAATCGAAGAGGGCTTTGCTGAAGGCACTACCCCGGAGGAGGGATTGGAGTTGATTAGCCAGGTTAGGCTCGCTGCTGAGGCCATTGTCGAGGATCTGCCCATGTAAACATGAACTCTTAAGTAATCGGTGTCTGACAGGAACAAAGCGTAAATATTGTAAATGCTTTTTGATGTTTGTTGTTACGTGTTGCCGAGTACTTATTTTATTTTAGCCATCATTAGTTTTACCCGACTAGCTACTTTATACCGAGTGATTTGAGATCAACTTTAAAATGCATTCACCTCATAAGACTGTACTCGGCAAAGCTTAGCATAACCATTATAAAACTTCATGACTTAGACAAAACAAGGTCAAACTTTATAAACATCAAAAGACATGTTATTATCATGCAGCCCCTGACTCCCTACTAAGTTGAAACAAGCGATGTAGTGAGTCAGAGTAACAAACTTTATTTATATAAAAAAGAATTACAATGTTCAGGTATAGAAAAGACGTAGCTATTCTATGTTCCATGAGTTTTTGACTAGGACGCCATCTTCTGTCTTTAGTCAGTAGGTGCCTGGTCGTGTCACCTCAGCGATAATGAATAGCCCCTCCCATAAGGGAGATAGTTTATGCCTGTTTTTGGTGGTTTGGATTTTTCTTAAAACGAGATCTCCCACCAAAAAGGCGCGACCACGAATATTCCGACTGTGATAAGGACGCAGACCTTGAAGATACCTTGCTGACTGGATAGTTGCGATGTCCCTTGCTTCTTCCAACTTGTTGATGCTTTGCACTGGCAATAAAACTATGAGGCTACTCGGCGAAGGTGAATTCAGTGGATTGCAGAGGAACACAAAAGATTTATACTGGTTCAGGCCCTCGATGTGAGGTAATACCCTACGTCCAGTTGAGATGTTTGATGATCGATGATCTTGTTGTTCTTGCCCTGAGGGGCGCCCTGCCTCCCTTTATATACTAGGGGACAGGGGTACATGATAAGGATCCCAGCCGGATACGGCCAAGGGATTTTTTTCTTAGAGATAGAGACCTATCCGACTAAGACTATGTTTCCTTGTTATACAAGACTAAGTCTGCCGGGTGCTATCTTATCTCTAATTACATGGTTCGGCCCATCCTCTATCTGAGTGGCCCATATGCTGGTAATGAGGTACCCGGGGCCCATGGCCTCCACAGTAGCCCCTGAGACCTTTATAGTTGAGTCACAGCTAATGCCGAGTGCTCATCCTCCACGGTGAAGGTTGCCCGAGTGCAATGCTCCCGAGTACGCTTTGTCCGAGTAAGTCTTCTTCCGAGTCCTGCTTCATGTCAGCTGGCAGGGAGGCTATGAAGGGCTTCATATAGATGTATAAATAGTGTGCGCCGAATAGGCGCACCGATTAGGTGTAGCCCCCGACTTTGTGCTTAATTGTGAAGACAATTAAACATAAAGTCAAAGATCTTTAACCTGGAAGTCTTTCCCGAGTAGATTACTGCTGGTATATGAGACTCTTCGGTATCATGTCAACCGGAATAAACTTTATAGTCTTGTCGAGTAGGAGACTACTCGTATGTAGGACTCTTCGACTTCATGTTAGTCGGAATATGTGTTTGTGGTCTTGCTGAGTAGGATGCTATTCGTATATGGGACTCTTCAGCGTCATGTCAGCTGGAAAAGGGGGGTTTATAGTCTTTTCCGAGTGGTGTCCCACTCAAAAGTTAGACTCCTCCGCATCATGTCAGCAGGAAAAGATATTTATAGTCTCTCCTGAGTAGTGCACTACTCGAAAGTTAGACTCTTCCGCATCATGTCAGCGGGTAAAATGTAGCTCATGGCAACTGATGGCCACGCATGTAGGCCGATTACCACTTTATGAAAATAAATCCACGGCGTGGTTAGGTGTACCCGAGAAAGATACCTGCATCTCCAATTTTAATGAAGACCAGCTTGTGATCCTTGTAAGGATATATCCTCGGGACCTGGTGGATAAAACAGATACCCAAACATATATGTTTAGCAATAAGGCTCTCATGAAGCATATCTGTTTACCTCATCGGCTCCTGTTAGTAGCACCAGCGCTATAATTTCAACTCAGCCTGTGGGTGGCCCACATGGAGCATGCTACTGTAGGAACTCATATCTTGGTGGCCCAGTGCTGACTATGTAGGCCCAAGCCCATCTAGTCGGCATCGGCTCTATAAAAGCAGGGAGAGAGAAAAAGATTCCTTCATCTTCCCCAAATCAGCCAATCGCTTCGTCTTCCACCTTCGCGCCCAACTTTTCGCCTCCCGCCCAGCTAGGGTTAGCTGCTGCTATTCCCCACCTGAACTCGGGCGATTCCAATCCTCTTCGTTTGTTCCAAGCCCCCGATTTGCTTTTCCCCAAATCTCATCGCCTCCAGTCATGCTGAAAGCCTCGGATCTTGCGGGGGCGTCGGGGAGTTCTTGGCCGATTTCGGATTGCGGCTCGGTGAAGCTAAAGCGGCTGGAGAGCGAACTGAAGTTGCCCAGCCAAGAGGTGATTCGCTGGCAGTCGGCTAGGGATGAGTCGAGCCCAAATCCCCGACCTGGTGAAACGGTAGTTTTCGCCGCTTTTTTCGATCGAGGCTTGTGCCTTCCGTCTTCTGATTTCTTCCGCCGCATCCTTGACTTCTATAAGCTAGAGTTGGTGCATTTGAATCCCAACTCGATTCTTCAGATCTCCATCTTTGTCACTCTGTGCGAGTGCTATTTGGGTGTGGAACCCCATTTGAACTTCTTTAGGCATTTGTTCCACATTAAACCTCAGCCCTCCAAGAATAACATCAGCGTGATTGGAGGGGCTGGTCTTCAGTTGAGGAGTGATAGAAAAAAAGTCATATCTTGATCTTCCTTTGAAATCCTCCTTGAAGGGTTGGCACAGGGAGTGGTTTTATTGCGCAGATCTGGCTCCCTCCTTGCGGCCATTCACCGGCTTGCCGCCGGTAGTTTTGCCGAATTGGTCGGCGGACCCAACCTATGAAGAAATGGGTCAAGTGCACCAGCTGCTGACGAAGCTGGATAACTTCAAGAAAGCTGGCTTGACTGGCCCCTGGGTGGCCAGGCGGTTCCTAACTCGGCGCTTCCAACCCCTGAAGCTAAGGAACGCGTTCGGCTGGGATTACCAGGGAAGAGATGACCCTGACCGGGTCAGCCGGGCATCGGCAAATGAGCAGAAGGTGACGGAGACCCTGTTCGGATACTTCTCCAGTGGGGTAATTGAAACCGAAGACAAGAAGAGACGCA
Source organism: Oryza meyeriana var. granulata (assembly GCA_003991445.1). NCBI lineage: Eukaryota > Viridiplantae > Streptophyta > Magnoliopsida > Poales > Poaceae > Oryza > Oryza meyeriana. Next base: position 27,591 of record RYFJ01002440.1, on the reverse strand, counting down.
TTGCGTCTTACAGGCGCAGCTGGCCCTGGTCCGAGGTAACATCCTTCTTTCCTTTGTAGAGCATGCCTGCGGATTCGGATGTCTGAGTCCCTGGCAATATATGATATATCTTGTTGAGTCTTTTGTAGTGGTGCGTGGAGTTCGATGAAGACTCCCGCCCATTATCGGCCGTCGCGTCGAAGAAGAGGCCGAGGAGTCCCTCTACTGCCGCCCAGCCCGACTCCAAGAGAGCGGGGAAGAAGCCGATTTTGTACCGGGGCGAGGGGGCCATGACGGCGCGCGCCATGGCAGGAAGCCTGAAAATAAAGGATGCCGTCGCCACGGCGCCCAGGCGATCAAGTCCCAGGTTGAGACCTGTGGGTTTGAGCCCAATGCTGTCGAGCCCGGCTGTGGCGCCACCGAGGGGTCGGCAAGAGCAGAGCCGCCAGGGGCGGAGGCGCCCAAGCCGACCACACCAGAATCGGAGCCGACTTGGGCTGGTGCGCCACCGCCGAGTGTGACGCTGACCGGGCCGACTGCCGGAGCTAGTGCTCCGCCGGGGACCGGGCGCCCGGCAAGAAGCTGAAGTTCTCCGAGAGGTGCGCTGCTCCGGGTCTTCAGAAATTCTTGCGTGTCGAAGTAGTGTCTTGATATCTTGTTTCGTCGTGTAGGAAGCGGGCCGATATCGATCTCAAGGAGATCAATCCGACCGCTCCCCTTGAAGAGCCTGCCCCAGCAGAGCCGGCGGCTGCGAACACACCCGCTGAGCTGGTGGCCAGCCTGGTCACGGAGACCGAGGTGGCCCCGACTGCAGGGTCGCCGCCGCCACCCGACCAAGAGGCGGCTGCTGAGGTTGGGGCCCCAGCCCCTGAAGCATCGCCCATTGCGGAGGCCGCCGCCGGGGCTCCTGGGCCGGCCCCCGAGGCCGCGGGGGATGGCGGTGCGGAGGCCGGGACCCCATCGCCGTCGTGGTCGTGGTCGTCGTTGTCGCTGCCGCCAGAGATCCCACACCTGCCTCGGATCGAAGCTCCTCCACGTGTGATGCCCCGGACATTTACATGGACGGCTCCTGACGGGACTGTGAAGAGCTTCAGGCTTGATGAAGTCATCGCGGGAAGAGAGCGCGAAAGCTTGCTTCGCGCCGCTATCAGCGGGTCCAAGGGAGTTGGGGTACGATTCTTGTGGTAGAGTCTTGGCAATCTTCTTGTTTTGACGTTTGACTCCGTCCTTGATTTGTCTCTTATCCTGAGCAGAAGCTTGTCGATCGCAATGAGGCGATGACAGAAATCTTGGTCGAGGTGGCCCCCCACCTCGCAGAATTGGAGCAGCTCCGGGCACTGAAGGCCGAGATGGAGGAGCGTCATGCGGGGAGGGAGGCCTGGCTAAAGAGTGGCGCCGATCAGCTCAGGGAGGAGACTTGGGCCCTAGCCGAAAAGATCAGAGGTAAAATCCCCGAATATGTCTTCCCGACCGAACCGTTGATGTATTCATCCAGCTGCGTTGTTCCCGACTGCCCAGTTATGTCATGACTGCACAGTTGAGCTCTTGGCTAATCTGTGGTGCAGCCCTCGAAGCGGAGCTGAAGACCCGAACAGAGAGGGAATCGCAGCTGAAGGAGGCCGAAGAAGCCAGGGCCGAGCTTGAAAAGGTCAAGGCCGACCTGACAAAGGCCAACACCGAGCTTGACAGGGAGAAGGCCGAGTTGAAGGAGGCCGTCGTCAAGCTCGGTAAGGAAAAAGCTGAACTGGAGAAGACCATGGCCGGGTGGGAGGCCGACTACGAAAGTAAGTCCTCAACCCAACTGTGATCTTAGCCAATCCCTTAGTCGTTCCGTCTGTAGCCGAATCTGACAAGTTTACTTGCCGGTGGACCTAGGCAGACATGAGAGCCAATGTCCAGGCCCAGTATCGGTTCTACACGGAGGAGATAAGAGTGATCAGGGAGTCACGGGAGGCCCTCGTCGGGTCTGTGAAAGGGCTCCTTGACCTCATAGATCCCCGCCCTGTGGGGACTAGTTGCAGCAAAATCCCCCAGATAGAGGCGTGTCTCGAGGATGCACCGAGTGCCTTGAAAAAGTACTCGGATGAGCGTGTTGTTGCCGGCGTGGCCCAGACCCTGGCGATGACCAAGTCCATCTACCCAAGGACAGATATTGAAGCCATCGGGGAGGGGTTTGCCGAAGAGACAACGCCCGAGGAGGCGCTGGAGCTGATTGCCCGGGCGGAGCCGACCGCTGAAATAATTACCTGAGACCTGGGTCTGTAAGGGCAACATGTTATGTAGTCGGTATATATAAACTTTTGTAAACAAGCATGTGTAAATATGTGTGCAATGCCGCCAAGCTTATTACTCAGTTGTCATTAGCTTTACTTGATCGTGTAGTATGCACTGAGTTAGTCTGTCAGAACTTAATAAAAACATTCGAAGTAAGAAGCTGTACTCGGGCAAACGTGACAGTCGTAGTAAGGCTTCAAAACCGAAGTAAGATAAGCTCGTATGTTATTGACAGAACACATATATACATGCAGCTCCATAAGTTGCTCGACAAAGATTCCAGTCGGAATTGCTTCTCGCTTGGATCCCATGTTTTCCAGCTCGTCTGCCGCGTCGTTGTATTGACGCAGGATGTGTGTGATTTCCAGCCCGTCGAACTTGTTTTCTAGCTGGCGGACCTCCTGACAGTATGCTGCCATGGTATCGTCGAGACAAGTCCAGTCTTTCATGACTTGGTTTACCACGAGTTGAGAATCCCCGCGCACAACCAGTCGACGTATGCCGAGTGATATAGCGATGCGGAGCCCATGAACAAGTGCCTCGTACTCGGCGACGTTGTGGGAAGCCGGGAAGTGGATTTGTAGAACGTACTTCAGTTTTTTGCCGGTGGGGGAGGATAATATGACTCCAGCCCCGGCGCCGCCGATCCGTAGAGAACCGTCAAAGTACATTGTCCAATACTCTAGCTTTGCTGTTGGTGTTGGCAGCTGAACTTCCATCCACTCGGCCATGAAGTCGGCTAAAGCTTGAGATTTAATTGCTGTCCGTGGCTGAAAGGTGATGTCAAACGCCATCAACTTGAGTGGCCATTTAGCGATTCGGCCGATGGCCTCGCGATTATGAAGGACATCCTCGAGTGGAAACGCTGTGACCACCGTGACTTGGTGTGCTTGAAAATAATGCACCAGCTTCCGGACTGTGATGAGTAGGCCATATAGCAGCTTCTGGACCTGCGGATATCTCGTCTTCGAGTCGGCAAGGACCTCGCTGACAAAGTAGACTAGCCGTTGTATTTTTTGAGATCGCTCAACCACCAGCACCGTGCTGACTACCTGTGTTGTTGCCGCCAGATATAGCATTAGCGGTTCCTGGGGCAGAGGTGACGCCAACACGGGGGGTGATGTGAGGAATTGTTTGAAGTCTTCGAAGGCTTCTTCGGCTTCTGGAGTCCATTGGAAATTGTCTGCCTTTTTGAGTAGCTTGAAGAAGGGCATGCCCCGTTTGCCCAGTCGGGAAATGAATCGGCTGAGTGCTGCCATGCAGCCTGTCAGCTTCTGGACGTCTTTGAGGTTAGTCGGGGGTGCCATATTCCTGATGGCGTTGACTTTCTCCGGGTTGGCCTTGATGCCGCGGTGCGAAACGATGAAGCCGAGTAACTTTCCGGATGGCACACCGAAGGCGCATTTTTCCGGGTTCAACTTCATCTTAAATCTTCGAAGGTTTTGGAAGGTTTCTTCCAAGTCAGCGATGAGGTCTTCTTTGGACTTGGTCTTGATCACCACGTCGTCGACGTAGGCTTCCACGTTGCGCCTGATCTGAGTGTGCAGACACCGCTGAATAGCCCGTTGATAGGTTGCGCCCGCGCTCTTCAGACCGAATGGCATTGTGATATAGCAATACGCTCCAAACGGCGTGATGAAAGATGTCTTCAAGCAGTCTTCCTCCCTTAGGCTGATTTGATGGTATCCCGAGTAGCAGTCGAGAAAGCTAAGTAGGTCGCACCCGGTCGTGGAGTCAACCACCTGATCTATCCTGGGAAGACCAAATGGGTCCTTGGGGCACGCCTTGTTAAGATCAGTGTAGTCGACGCATATGCGCCATTTACCGTTTTTCTTCCGGACCAGAACTGGGTTTGCCAGCCAATCCGAGTGGTAGACCTCCTTGATGAATCCGGCTGCGAGGAGCTTGGTAATTTTCTCCCGAATAGCATCTTTGCGGTCTTGAGCAAAGCGTCGCAGCCGCTGCTTGACTGGCTTGGCTTCTGTCTTCACGTTTAGGGCGTGCTCGATCACCTCCCTTGGTACGCCTAGCATGTCGGACGGTTTCCACGCGAAGATATCCTTGTTGGCTTGGAGGAAGGTGACGAGCACGTCTTCCTATTTGGGGTCGAGTCCGGTCCCGACTAGAGCAGTCTTGGAGGGGTCGGAAGGGTCCAGGGGGATCTTCTTCATGTTAGAGTCCGCCGAAATTCCCGACTTCGCTGCTTTTTTTTGCCGGAACTTGATCCTGCTCGACTTCTGTTGTGGCGGCTTGCCGAATGCTATCGCGCCTGATTGTCGCCTCTTGTGATTGAGCCAATTCATAGCTCTCCTTGTCGCAGGTGAAGGCTTGCTTGATGTCGCTGTGGAGGGAGAGGACTCCTGATGGCCCAGGCATCTTCAGCACCATGTATGTATAGTGCGGTATCGCCATGAATTTGGCGAGTGCCGGTCGTCCGAGTATCGCGTGGTACGCGGTCTCGAAGTCGGCGACCTCGAAGCAGACATTTTCTGTGCGGAAGTTATCCCGCGTGCCGAAGGTTACCAGCAAGGTTATCTGCCCGAGTGGAGTTGATGACAGGTCAGAATTATCCCGTGGAAGGGCGCAGTGCTCGGCCGTAGTTCTGAACGAGGAATCTTCATCTCGTCCAAAGTTTTGGCGAACAGGATGTTGAGCGCGCTACCTCCGTCGATGAGGGTTTTCTTTAGCCTGATATTTCTGACGACCGGGTCCAGGACGAGTGGGTAGCGTCCCGGGTGGGAAACCCGATCTGGGTGATCTGTGCGATTGAAGGTGATGGCCATCTCTGACCAGCGCAGGTACTGGGGGGTGTCCGTTGTAGAGACCGTGTTGATGTCGCGTGCTAAAAACTTTTGTTTGCGCTTGGACTCGTACGCGAGCGGCCCCCCGAAGATGTGGTTGAGCTCGGCTTGAGGATCTTGGAAGTCATCAGCTGGACCTGAGTCTGGCTTGTCTTTGTCCTTGTCAGCGCCAGACGATGAAGCCTGCTCGGAGGCAAACTTCTTGAGCATGTAGCAGTCTTTGGCCGCGTGCTTGCCCTTGGGGTGGAAGGGGCTTGGCCCTCTCATGACTTTCTGGTAGTCGTTATTCCGCTGGGGCCGTGACCAACTGCGCTCCATGTTGGCCACCTCGTTGTCCGACTTCCGCTTACGGCTGCCAGACTTGCTTTGAGATGGCTCGTTATCGGTTTTCGCCTTTTGATCCTTCTATCGGGACTCCTTCTTCTCATTGAGGGCCTCTGCGACCGCTTCAGCCGAGTCGGAGTATTTATTGGCCATGTCGAATAGAGCCCGAACAGACGGCGGGGGTTTCCGAGTGAACTTCACGATGAATGGGGCATCCTTTACTCCCTTGCGGAAGGCGGCGATGACAGCCTCGTCGCGGATTGTTGGGATCTTGTTGCACTTCTCGGAAAACCTCTTGATGAAGTTGCGCAGAGACTCGTGTAGCTGATTAAGATCGTGCTCCGAAGATGGTCTCTCGTAGGTCCCCTAAAAATTCACGATGAACCGCTCCCTGAGTTCTCCCTAGGAACCGATAGACCGTTTTGGGAGGCCTGTTAGCCATGTCCTCGCCGAGTCGTCTAGTGCGACCGGGAGGTAGTTAGCCATGGCTTTGTTGTCGCCCCCAGCCACTCGAACTGCTAGGGTATACACGGTGATCCAGGACTCGGGATTTGTCGTGCCGTCATACTTTTCGATCCCCGTGGGCTTGAAGCCAGTCGGCCAGTGGACGTTCTGTAACTCCCGAGTGAAAGCTGGAATCCCTTCATCTTCGTGGGGGCTCGGGCTTCGACCACGGTGGTTAAACCACTCGTGATGGAGGCCAAAGCGCTCATTTTCGTCTTCCAGTCGGCGGCATTCATCCTCTTGTCGCTTGCGGCGCCGGGCACTGATAGTATGGCGAAGGTCGTGTTGTATGCGTTCTCAGAGGTCTTGAATAGGCCGGCGATCATACTGGTGACGGCGCCAGTTGTTGTTATTAGTATTACCGAGTGTCGTTTGCCTGGACCCCTCGCGTTGCCGACTTGAGCCGGCCGCCCGACGCCGGGCTGATGTGGACGAGCCCGCCGCTGGAGATCCCGACCTGTTAGTCGGTATTACGGTGTCGCCCGACTGCTGTTGTTGGCAAGCAGCAGCCGTGATCATCGCCTTGATCTTGGCGATGGTTGGGGTGGCCTGATGGTCAGGCCCAAGCTGGAGCGTGTCCAGCAAAGTTGCGGTGGCCACAACATTCTGTTGCGGCGTGACGAAGACGTCATGGTTGCCGACTTTAGTTTAGAGAATCTACTGCTGGGCTGCTCGCCCAGCTCTGCGCAGCTCGTCGTTGCGAGCCTCGCGATCAGCTTCCTCCTGCTGTTGCAGTCAGCGCGCCTCCTCCTGCTCGTCCTGTAGTCGGCGCACCTCGGAGGGTGGTGTTGAAGCCATGAAGATCTCGCGGGGGAGGAGAAAGCTTGCCAGATTGGAGTCCGAACTGGCGTTCGAACCGTTATCCGACTTGGAGTCGGACTCCGAGTAATTTATCGGAGTGAGAACGACCCCAACCTCTCTAGATCCAATCTGAAGGAGCGCTTGGCCGTGTCCAAACTGAATCATAGGGGATCGGGTTTGTTGCGCGGAGTGTAAACCCGCAACGTCGCCGAGTCCGTGTGGGAGATTGATGATCTCCCCCCTTCTGTGCCCAACACGGGCTGGCTCGAGGCCTAGCACAAGTCGGACGCTAAAGGAGAGAGTTGTCCCTACGCTTGGCGATGTGAAGGACTGCCGCAGGAAGTCGTGGAAGGAGACGGCGGTGTCCAGTGGGCCGACTGGCGCTAGGTCGGCTGGCTCCTCGGCCGGCTGGATTAGATCTGCTCTGGTCAAGGTAAGATTGCTGAGTTGATCGGCGACGAAGTCTAGGCTCCCGAAGGTGATTGCGTCTCTGGGGGAGAACTTGTGGCTGTTGACTCCGTTGGTTGAATCCATCGAATCTGCTGATGAAGAATTCGCCGGGGCCCCTACCTGGCGCGCCAACTGCCGATGCTTTGCACCGGCAATAAAACTATGGGGCTACTCGGCGAAGGTGGATTCGGTGGATTGCAGAGGAACATAGAAGATTTATACTGGTTCAGGCCCTCGATGTGAGGTAATACCCTACGTCTAGTTGAGGTGTTTGATGATCGATGATCTTGTTGTTCTTGCCCTGAGGGGCGCCCTGCCTCCCTTTATATACTAGGGGACAGGGGTACATGATAAGGATGCCAGCCGGATACGGCCAAGGGATTTCCTTCTTAGAGATAGAGACCTATCCGACTAAGACTATGTTTCCTTGTTATACAAGACTAAGCCTGCCGGGTGCTATCTTATCTCTAATTACATGGTTCGGCCCATCCTCTATCTGAGTGGCCCATATGCTGGTAATGAGGTACCCGGGGCTCATGGCCTCCACACAACTGATCTAGCTCGACCAGTCGGTCTTCGGCTGATTTGACTTCTGAGTGGGCCTGAACTCGTGGAGAGCCGAACTCCAACTCAGTTGGTAACACAACCTCGGCACCATAGACTAGGAAGAAAGGGGATTACCCTGTTGCCTGACTAACCATGGTTCTTAAAGACCAGAGAACGGATGGAAGCTCTTTCACCCACTGCCCTGCATATGGTTGTAGTCGGTCGAACACCCTAGTCTTGATACCTTGTAAGACCATGCCATTTGCACGCTCGACCTGCCTATTGCTTCGTGGATGTGCCACAGAAGCATAACAGATCTTGATGCCAAAGTCGTTACAGAAATCTTAAAAAACCCCGCTAGTGAACTGAGTGCCGTTGTCCGTTTATAATGCGGTTAGGAACTCCAATAGGGTAAGATACTCATGATGAATTCTTTTGCCCTTGTCGCCGTTATGGTAGCAACGGGTTTTGCCTCGATCCACTTTGTGAATTATCTACTGCGATGAACAAGTGTGTGAACCCTCCTGGCGCTTTTTTGAATGGCCCAACCATGTCAAGTCCCCAAACTACAAAAGGCCAAGATATTGGAATTGTTTGTAATTCTTGAGCTGGCAAGTGTGTCTGCCGAGCAAAGAATTGGTATACCTCGCATGTCCGAACTATGTGCTTGGCATCAGTAACTGCAGTCGCCCAAAAGAATCCTTGCTTGTAAGCCTTTCCGACTAATGTCCTTGATGCATCATGGTTGCCACAGATACCCGAGTATATGAACCGCAGAATCTGCTTGCCCTCTTCAGTTGTGATGCAGCGCATGAGGACTCCGGATGCGCTTCGACGATAGAGGTTTTCTCTGACTACAAGGAAACATTTGCTTCGACGTTTAATCCGCTTGGCTTTACTACGATCTTCTAGGAGCTCGTCTTCTAGGAGGAACCTGATGATTAGAGTCCGCCAATCCTGAGAGATGATTAACACCTCTGTTGTTGTCGGGGTAGGTTCAACCCCCGACTGCTCGAGTACTGGCTTTTTTTTGACTGATAGCTCCAATAAGTGCTCGACAAAAATCCCAGTCGGGACTTCTTCTCGCTTGGATCCCATATTGGCAAACTCATCTGCAGCTTCATTGTACTGGTGTAGTACGTGTGTATTCTCCAGCCCGTCAAACTTGTTTTCCAGCTTCTGTACTTCTTGACAGTACACCGCCATGTTGTCGTCCAGACATGTCCAGTATTTCATGACTTGGTTTACCATGACTTGAGAATCCCCACGAACTACCAGTCGGTGGATGCTGAGTGATATGGCGATGTGGAGCCCGTGGATGAGTGCCTCGTACTCGGTGACGTTGTAGGATGCTGGAAAGTGTATCTGAAGGATATATTTAAGTTTTTCTCCATTGGGTGATGTCAGAACAACGCCAGCCCCTGCTTCGCCGCATATAATTATTGCCGATACAAAACATCAACAGTTGGCATGCTAGGTAGGTGCTTTCAGCGAGATCATCTTCGACAAACCTGATAGATCCAACCACCGGAGTCGATGGCGAGTTCTTTCCCGGGTAGACAATCAACTTCGGGAGCCTCAACTTCATCGCCAACAAATTCGGTGATCTTACCCTGATTGACTCGGACTCGATCCGATCGATCGGGAACCAAGCCGGCTTCACGCTAGTCGGCCTGCTCAATGCTACACCAATCTTCGACGATATGCTGCGGTAATCCCCAAGATGTGCAGGTCTAAGGACAACTCTTTCCTTCAGTGTTCGACTCGGACTCGGCCTTGAGCCAGCCAAGATCGGGCTAAGAAAGGAGGAGATTGTCAATCTCCCGTCCGGACTCAGCAATGCTGCGGACAATTTCAATCTAACTCCAATGTGGTAGATCCAAACCCCTAGAGTTTGACTCAGATATGGCTCAGAGCCACTCGAGATCGGATCTAGGAAGGTTGGAGTTGTAATCACCCCCCTAAACAACTCTGACTCCGACTCACAATCGGATATCAGCTCAGCAAGCTTTTCTCCACCACACGAAGTGTTCATGGCGTCCAAGGGCTTAACTCCCACTCAGGATGCACGCCGACTGCATGAGCAACAAGAGGAAGACGTACGACACTTGCAAGCCGAGCGCGATGCTCACAATGACAACTTGCGCAAGGCTGGGCGGACTGCTCAACAGGAGATCCTCCAAACCCGAGTTGGTGACCATGACGTCTTTATGACCCCACAACAGAACGTCGTGGCCGTTGCCACATTACTTGACACCTTGCAGTTCGGGCCCGACCACCAGGCCACCCCGATAATCGCGAGGATCAAAGCAATGATCACCGTTGCGGCTTGTCAGCAGCGACAACAATCTGGAGATACTTTCATACCGTCAAACAAGACGGCTTCAGACACGGCGGTTTCATCTGCTTCAGCACGGCACCGAGTAGCTGGCTCTGGTCAGCATCACTCGGAGTCACGACATACGTCACTCGGCAATCCGAGTAACGATCGACGGCGACATCGTCATGACGACCACCGCGATAACCAGGACGCCCAAGGACTACGGCGGGATCTCCGCCACGATATTAACGCTCGACTCCGAGAGCCAGAGGAGGATGAGCGTCTCCGACTAGAAGATGAGCATGAGCGCTTCGGCCTCCACCATGAGCGATTTCATCGCCGTAGTCAGAGTTAGAACCCTCACCTAGATGAAGGAGTACCGGCGTTCACCCATGAGCTACGACAAGTCGACTAGCCATCTGACTTCAAGCCGACTGGAATAGAGAAGTACGATGGGAAGACCAACCCGGAGTCCTGGCTCATAGTTTACTCCTTGGCATTCTGTGCGGTCGGAGGCGATCACAAGGCTATGGCTAACTACCTCCAAGTTGCCTTGGCTGACTCGGCGAGGACATGGCTGACAGGGCTTCCCAGGTAGTGAATCGGCTCCTGGGGAGAACTCCGTGAGCGTTTCGTCGCAAATTTCCAAGGAACGTACGAGAAGCCGTCTTCCAAGTACAATCTATATCAGTGCCACTAGAGGAAGATCGAGTCCCTCCGCGATTTCATCAAGCATTTTTCCGAGAAAAGAAACTCAATACCTAAAATCAAGGACGAGGTTGTCATTGCCGCCTTCCGCAAGGGAGTCAGAGACGCACCGTTCATCGCCAAGTTCACTCGGAAGCCACCCAACTCCATCAAAGCACTCTTCGAGATGGCCAATAAATATGTTGACTCAACCGACGCAATGGCAGAGGCACTTGACGACAAGCCCCAACAGAAGGAGCGATGGGAGACGGACGACATGGCCCTATCCAAGCCTAGGAACCGCAAGCGGAAATCTGAGGGCCTCATTGCGGCAATCGATCGCAACCGTCCTCGACCTCCTAGAACCAAAGATTATCAGAACAACAAGTGACATGCTCAGGGGTTTAAAGGCTCAAATGCAAAGGATGGCATCCCCACTCCCAACTGATGCAATACCGAACAGCTAAGTCGCTTTCTGATAAGTATTTTCTCCTTTATATGATATTCTTATCTAAATGGGCTAGGAGACAACTCACTTCCCTGTGGTTTGACTCAGATACGGCTTAGCGCTAGTCAGGATCGGTTCTAGGGGGATGAGATCGTCAATTTCTCACTCGGCCTCGCCAATGTTGCAGCCGCTTACACCTAATAGGTGTATATACTGTGCATTTTCTATTTTTGCTCTTAATGATTGCAAAAGTACTCAAGAAGCATAAATTCCGATCCGTGAAGCTTTGCTCCATGAAAGGTGAAGTTAAGTCACCCAAAACACGTGTCTGGGAAAGAGCCATGAGCCGACTCCCGATGCTCGGGGGCTATGACTAGTCGGATAGAGTGTTTAAATGTAAGGGGTCAACTACTCGGGGAAATTAAAATCAATAAGAGGAGGAACACATATTTACATACATTGTAAAATATTTAGATTTTCTTCGAGTGATTGTTTTCTTCAGCAGATGCTACTCATCCGATATGTTTATAATGCAGGGCCTAGTTCCGGATACGCATAATAGGAACTCATGGCTACGAGCCTATCTCCTATGCTCGAGGGCTGGACTAGTCTGCCATGATACGCTTAGAGTGCGACGCTTCAAGAATCACTCGGAATGCTCCATGAGGGCTACTGACCGAGTACTTGCGCTAGTCGGGACACAGATGTCACCTTTACCTTGGTACGTCCCATGGGGGCTATAACCGACCTTTGGCACCAGTCGGGGCTCGGGTATCACTATGATAGGTAAGGTACGCCCCATGAGGGTCGCCAGCCTAATCCTATGCTAATTCAAGGTTCAGGTATCTTATTTGGTCACAACTCTGCAAGGCAGGGTACGCCCCATGAGGGTCGCCAGTCGAATCCTATGCTAATGCGAGGTTCGGGTACCTTATTCGGCGACCATTTTGCTAGGATGGGTATGCTCCAAGAGGGTCGCTAGCCGAATCCTGTGCTAGCACAGCGTTCGGGTACCTATTTGGCCAAAACAGGGAAACAAGCCACTATTGGAGCTTTCAATCGGAGGTAGCACCAAACCTGGAACCTACGGAGGTGCTCATTATTATTCAAGACTAGAAGACCCCAATCATTCGATTCCTACTAAAAGACGAACTTCCTAAAGATCGCAACGAAGTTGAGTAAGTCAAGTGACGGAGCAAAAGCTTTATCATAGTGGGAGAAGACCTATATTGTCAACACGCATCCAGAGTTCTCATGCGCTGCGTCACACCTGAGGAGGGCAAATAGATCTTGCAATCTATCCACTCGGGCATCTGTGGCAACCATGCTGCATCTAGAACGTAAGTCAAAAAGGCTTGTAGACAAGGATTTCGTTGGCCGACTGTGGTTACCAACGCCAATGACATTGTTCAGACATACGAGGGATGTCAATTTTGTGGGCTGCACTGGGTATGTTGGTTTGGTCTGGCTTATTCGGTAGTAGGCTAAAGATATGAGTTCTTAAATAGCATGCCCTAGTGGGTTGCTCGCTGGTCGCATTAAAATCGTGATGCAGGTGCTATTTTACAAGAACCAATTAAATAATCAGATATGCTTCATGCTAAGCCTTTAACCGGGTGTATACATTTGGGTATCTTGATTATTTTAAGGTATTAAGGATATATCCTGATAAGTATCAATAGCTGGTCTCTATTAAAATTGGGGATGCAGGTATCTCTCAAGTACACCCCATCACACATTGAATTTACTCCATAGTGATACTCGGCTTACATGCTTAGCCAAATTACCTTGAGCAAAATTTCCAGCTAATATATAGCTGAATAGTCCAATTTCTGATAAACATATCACTTGGGAAAGACTTAAATGTTAAAGATCTTTGACTTTATGTTTAATTGTTTCCCAATTAAGCACAAAGTCAGGGGCTACACCTAATAGGTGCGCCTATTCGGCCCACACATTCATCTATGAAGCCCTTCATAGCCTCGTTGCCAGCTGACATGAAGTAGGACTCAGGAGAAGAAGCACTCGGATAATGAGTACTCGGGAGCAAAGCACTCGGGAATCTCTTCACCGTGGAGGATGAGCACTCATCATCAGCTGTGACTCAACTATAAAGGTCTCAGGGGCTATTGTGGAGGCCATGGGCCTCGGGTACCTCAAGGAGGGCAATTACGGCCACTCGAACAGAGGATAGGCCGGTCCCTACAATTGAAGATAGAGTAGGACTCGGCTTCATATTTCCTTGCATAACAAGGAAAGGGATATAGTCCTAGCTGGATACTCTATATACTAATAAGGAAAGCTCTTGGTCGCATCCGACTAGGTTTCCTACCTTGTAACCCTCATCCCTCCAGTATATAAGGAGGGGTAGGGAGCCCCTTGGGGCATATGACAATCTCATCAGAGAATACCGCGAAAGCAATACACCACAACTGGAAGTAGGGTATTACCTCATACCGAGGGCCTAAACCAGTACAAATCTTGTGTGTCCTTTTGAATCCATCGAGTTTAGGTCCGATGAATAGCCCCATATAATTATTGCCGATACAAAACATCAACAACAAGTGCTTGTGACTTGATTACTGTCCATGGCTGAAACACAATGTCAAACGCCATTAACCCGAGCGCCCATTTAGCGATTCTGCCAGTGGCTTCGTGATTGTGTAGGACGACCCTGAGTGGATACGATGTGACAATTATAACTTGATGCGACTGAAAGTAGTGCACCAACTTCTGGACAGTTATTAGTAAGCCATATAGCAACTTCTAGACTTGGGGATATCTCATCTTGGATTTGCCTAAGACTTCAATGACAAAGTAGATTGGTCTTTGAACTTTTTGTATATGTCCTGGCTCTGCCCGCTCGACGACCAACACCGTGTTGACTGCATATGTGGTTGCCGCCAGATACAACAAAGTGGTTCCTGGGGCATTGGTGACGCTAACATGGGTGGTGACGTGAGGAACTTCTTGAAGTCTTCAAAAGTTTGTTGGGCTTCTGGCGTCCATTGAAAATTGTCAACTTTCTTCAATAATTTGAAAAGGGACATACCCCGTTCGCCGAGTCGGGAAACTAATCGGCTGAGTGCCGCCATCCAGCCGGTCAGCTTCTGTACGTCCTTCTGGCTAGTCGGGGGTGCCATGTTCATGATTGCGTTGATTTTCTCTAGATTTGCCTCGATGCCCCGTTGTGATACGATGAAGCTAAGTAGCTTTCCCGAAGGTACTCCGAAGACGCACTTTTTCGGGTTCAACTTCATCTTGAATCTCCGAAGGCTTTGAAAAGTTTCTTCCAAGTCGATGATGAGGTCTTCCTTGGATTTGGTCTTGATCACCATGTCATCGACATATGCCTCCACGTTGCGCATGAGTTGAGTTTAAAGACATCGCTGGATGGCACATTGATACGTTGCGCCAGCGTTTTTTAACCCGAACGGCATAGTAACATAGCAGTATGCCCCGGATGGCGTGATAAAAGAAGTCTTCAGGCAGTCCTCCTCCTTTAGGCTGATTTGATGGTATCCCGAGTAACAGTCGAGAAAAATGAGTAATTCGCATCCCGCAGTTGAATCGATCACCTGATCTATCCTGGGTAGACCAAATGGATCCTTTGGACATGCCTTGTTTAAGTCAGTATAGTCGACGCACATGCGCCATTACCATTCTTCTTCCGGACCAGGACTGAGTTTGCTAGCCAATTTGGGTGGTAGACCTCTTTGATGAACCCGGCTGCGAAAAGCTTGGTTATTGTCGATGTTTTACACCGGCACTATGAATATAGGGCTACTCGTCGGATCAAAACTCTATGGACTGCAAAGGAACACGAGAGGTTTATACTGGTTTAGGCCCTCGATGTGAGGTAATACCCTACGTCCAGTTGTGGTGTATTCCTTTGAGGATGTATGATTGCTTATGCCCTCAGGAGGCGCCCTGCATCCCCTTATATACTGGGGGACGGGGTTACAAAGTAGGAGTCCTAGCCGGACTACGGCCAAGGGATCTCCTCTTAGAGATATAACCTGCCTGACTAGGACCGTATATTCCTTATCATACAAGGGTAAGTCTACCGAGCTCTATCATATCTCTAATTACAAGGCTAGGCCCATCCTTTGTCCGAGTGACCCATATGCTTGTCATGAGGTACCTGGGGCCCATGGCCTCTATAGCAGCCCCTGAGATCTTCATAGTTGAGTCACAGCTGATGCCGAGTGCTCATCCTCCACGGTGAAGATTGCCCGAGTGCATTGCTCCAGAGTACTCTTTGTCCGAGTGCTTCTTCTTCCCAAGTCCTGCTTCATGTCAGCTGGCAGCGAGGCTATGAAGGGCTCCATGTAGAAGTATGAATAGTGTGCGTTGAATAGGCGCACCTATTAGGTGTAGCCCTTGACTTTGTGCTTAATTATAAAACAATTAAACATAAAGTCAAAGATCTTTAACCTTGTAGTCTTTCCCGAGTAGTGTACTACTGGTATATGAGACTCTTCAGCATCATATCAGCCGGAATAATTTTATAGTCTTTCCCGAGTAGTATGTCACTCGGAAATTAGACTCTTCAGCTTCATGTCAGCTGGAAAAATATTTATAGTCTTTCCCAAGTAGTATACCACTCGAAAGTTATACTCTTCAGCGTCATGTCGGCTGGAAAAATATTTGCTCACGGCAATTGTTTGCTAAGCATGTAAGCCAAGTACCACTTTATGGATTTCAATCCAATATGTGGTCAGGTGTACTTGAGAGATACCTGCATCCCTAATTTTAATGGAGACCAGCTTGTGACCCTTATAAGAATATATCCTCAATACCTGATGGATAATACAGATAGCCAAACATATGTGTTCAGCAATTAGGCCTTCATGAAGCATATCTAATTACCCAATCGGTTCCTGTAGGTAGCACTAGCACTGTGTTTTAACGCAGCCAACAAGCGGCCCACATTGAGCGTGCTACTGTAGAAACTCATATCTTGGTGGCCCAGTACCGAATTTCTAGGCCTAAGCCCACTTATCAATACAGGCTCTATAAAGGCGGAGAGAGAGAGAAAAGATTCCCTCATCTTCTCCAATCCACCAATCGTTTCGTCTTCCAGCTTCCGCGCCGAAATTCCACACCTCGCCTCACTAGGGTTCGCCATCGCTAGCACTTCCCACTCGAAACTCGGGCGATCCCGCTCTTCCGCGTCCATTCCAAGTCCTCAATCGCATTTCCCCCAAATTTCCTTGCCTTGAGCCATGCCAAGAGCGTCAGAAATCCCGGAGGCGACTGATGAGTCTTGGCCGACTTCAGATTGCGGGTCGACTAAGCTAAAGTATCTGGAGAGGTTGCTAAGACTACAGAGCCGTGAAGTCATCCATTGGTGTCCGGCGGAAGGGGAATCGATTCCAGTACCCAAGCTGGTGAGACTGTAGTCTTCGCCTCTTTCTTCGACCAGGGTCTTTCTCTTCTGTCTTCGGACTTTCTTCGTCTGCTTCTTGCCTTCTACGAGCTAGAGTTGGTGAATCTGAATCCCAACTCCATCTTGCAAATCTCTATATTTGCAACTCTTTGTGAGTGTTTTTTGGGTGTGGAGCCCCATTTGAATCTGTTTAGATATTTGTTCCACATCAAACCTCAGCCCTCCAAGAGTAAAGTCCAAGTGATTGGGGGGGGGCCGGTATCCAACTCAGGAGCAAGATGAAGAAGATTTATATCCATGTTCCCTTGAAATCCTCCCTCAAAGGCTAGCATAGGGAGTGGTTTTATTGTTCTAATCTTGAACCACGCCTCCCCCTTTTCACTGGTTTGCCTCCGAAGGTCGGGCCCAACTGGTCGTCTGTGCCTAGTTTTGAGGAAATGGGCCAAGTATATATGCTGATTAGTAAGATTAATAAGCTGTAGAGCTCCGGATTGACTGGTCCATGGGTAGCCAGGCACTTCTTGACTCATCGCATAAGGCCGCTGAAGCTAAGGAGCCACTTCGGCTGGGATTATAAGGGCAAAGACGATCCCAGCCGAGAATATCCCGATCTGACCAAGAAGCACAAGGTGACCAACATCCTGCTTGATTATTTTGCCAGTGGGGTGGTCGAGACAGAAGATGCCGAGCGTGCCATGCCGGCTTACAGCCAAAAAAGGCCTCGTTCGGAGGTAACTCTTGTTGATGTTAACTTGCTGTCCATCTGCGATGAATACTTGTAGATGTGTATCTAGGATAGCTCTACAATGTGTGATATATGTTGTTGAACCACTTGCAGGAATGTAAGGAGTTTGATGAAGACTCCCAAACTTTGTCGGCCGTGAAATCAAAGAAAAGGCCGTTGAGTCCTTCTGCTGCCCAACCCAGCTCCAAGAGAGCGGGGAAGAAACCTATCGAAGATCCGGGCAAGAAGAAAATTAGTAGGCCGAGTGCGGTAGCCGGGAGCCTGAAGATTAAAGATACTGCCAGCATAGCTCCCAGGCCGCCGAGTCCAAGACCAAGACCGGCGCCACTAGGCTCAGCAATATCGAGCCCAAGGGCAGCACCGCCGAGTACAAGATCATCAACGAGCCATAAGGCGGCGCCACCGAGCGTCCCAGCACCCTAGTCGGCCGCACCAGAAACCGGGCCGACTAGGGGAAAGACGCCACCGCTGACTACCGCGCCATCCAGCCTGATAGCCAGCAGCCCTCCACTGCCAACATCTTGAACCCCCGGATGGAAGTTCAAAACTTCCAAGAGGTAAGTGACTTTGAATCTTCTGAAAATCTTGTTCAGTATAGTAGTATCTTGACGTCTAACTCATCGTACAGGAGACAAACCAATATTGATCTCAAGGAGACCACACCGGTCGCTCCTGTTGTTGAACCAGTGCCAGTCAAGCCAACCCCAGCGAGCTCATCTACCGAGCCGGCGACCGCCCTAGCCATAGAGACGGAGGCGGTTCAACAGCAGGGCCACTAGCGTCGGCTCACCAAGGGGCAGATATTGAAGCTGCTGCTCCAGCCCCCGAGCAAGTCCCCGAAGCCCCATCAGCTGTCAAGTCGGGGGCTAGGATCGTGTTGCCGTCTGTGTCTCCGTCGTCTTCAGAGGAAACGGATCTCCCCAAGCTTGAAGCCCCTCGTTGCAAGTTCCTGAGAACATTTCACTGGGTATCTCCCTAGGGAACTGCGAACTGCTATGAGCATGATGAAGAGGCAGCGGAGAGGGAGCGTGAAGTTCTTCTTTGCGTTGCAATCGCCGCGTCCCAGGGGGTCCAGGTGTGTAGCGAGCCTTGCAGTGTTGAGTCCCCGACGACTTCCCTTATTTATGGTATTCCGCCGCTTGACTCTACTTTGCTCTGTTTTACCCCGAGCAGAAGATCGTTGATCGCTCGGAGAAGATAAATGAGGTCCTGACCCAGCTCGCCCCATAGCTCCAACGATTGGGCCAACTCCAGACCTCGAAGGCCAACTTGGAGCAGTCTAGCCAGGAGAGGGAGACTTGGCTGAGGGGAGCAGTTGACTAGCTCAGGGATGAGAATTGGGCTTTAGTCGACAAGATCAGAAGTAAGTCTCCTGTATTTGTCTTCCTGACTAAGTCCCATGTATATTTCTCTAGCTTTGTTTTTTCCCGACTGCCCAGTTGTGTCTTGACTGTAATCTCGAGCTCTTGACTATTCTGATATATAGCCCTCAAAGCTGAGTTGACGACCCGGACAGAGGGGGAAACCAAGCTGAAGGAGGCCGAGAAAGCCAAAGCCAAACTCGAGAAAGATAAGGCCGAACTGAAGAGGGCCAACGGCAAACTCGAGAAAGAAAAGACGGAACTGAAGAAGGCCAAAGCCAAAGTGGCAGCCGACTACGAAAGTAAGTCTTTCCTCTGACAACGATCTTAACCAATCCTTTAGGTACCCCGACTGCATTTTTGGCTAACAAGTGCACTTGTCAACGAATCTGAGCAGCTGCAAGAGCCAACGCCCAAACCCAGTTTCAAGCCTTTGCAGAGGAGATCAAAGTCGTCAAGGAGTCATGAGAGATTCTTGCCGAGTCCGTGAAAGGGCTCCTTGACATTATGGATCCTCACCACATGGGAATCAGCTCCAACACAGTCTCCCAGGTGCAGGCGCGCCTTAACAGAGCCTCGAGTATCCTGAAGAGGTACTCGGATGAGCGTGTTGTCGTCGGCGTGGCCCAGACCCTCGCGATGACCAAGTCGATCTACCCCAGGGTAGATCTTGAGGCCATCGGTGAAGGGTTTGCCGAAGAGACAACACTTGAGGAGGTGTTGGAGTTGATCACCCAGGCGAGGCCGACTGCAGAGGTGATCACCAAGGACCTAGGAATGTAAGAACAATCTATCACGCAGTCGGTGTATATAAATCTTTTATAAGATATGTGTACAATGTCACCGAGTTCTTGGTTTTACTTAGTTATCATTAGCTTTGCCCAACTATATAGTCTACGCCGAGTTAGTCTATAGGAACTTAATAAAATCGTTCACCGCAGAAAGCTATACTCGGGCAAACATAACATAGTCGTTGCAAAACTTCATAACTTAGATAAAACAAGCTCGTATATTGTTGACAAAGCACAAATAATACATGTAGCCCCCGACTCACTACTCGGTTGAAACAAGCGATGTAGTGTGTCAGAGAAAAACCTCATACATATGTATGAGAGAAAATACAGGACTCAGGTATAGAAAGAACGTAGTTGTTCTATGTTCCATGAGTTGCTGACTAGGGCGCCGTCTTTGGTCTTCAGTCGGTAGGCGCCTGGTCGTGTAACCTCAGCGATAATGAATGGCCCTTCCCATATTGGGGATAGTTTATGCCTGTCTTTGGTGGTTTGTATTTTTCTCAAGACGAGATCCCTGACCAAAAAGGCGTGGCCATGGACATTGCGATTGTGATAACGGCGCAGGCCTTGAAGATACCTTGCCGACTGGATTATTGCGATGTCCTTAGCTTCCTCCAACTGATCTAGTTCGACCAATCGGGTATTGTTGGATATGTCTTCTGAGTAAGCCCGAACTTGCGGAGAGCCAAACTCTAACTCGGTTGGTAGCACAGCCTCAGCACCATAGACCAGAAAGAAAGGGGATTGCCCTATTTCCCGACTAACCGTGGTTCTTAGAGACCAGAGAACAGATGGGAGTTCTTGTACCCACCGCTCTGCATATGGCTATAGTCGGTCGAATATCCTGGCCTTGATACCTTGTAAGACCATGCCATTGGCATGCTCAACCTGCCCATTGCTCTGTGGGTGTGCCACAGATGCATAACAGATCTTGATGCTGAAATCGTCACAGAAATCTTGAAATACACTGCCCTTGAACTGAGTACCGTTGTCCGTTATGATGCGGTTAGGAACCCCGAATCGGTATAATATACTCATGATGAAGTCCTTTGCTCGTGCCGCTGTTATGGTAGCAACGGGTTTTGCCTCAATCCACTTTGTGAATATATCCACTGCGACGAACAAGTGTGTGAACCCTCCTGGTGCTTTCTTGAAAGGCCCGACCATGTCAAGCCCCCATACTACAAAGGGCCAAGTGAATGGGATGGTTTGGAGTTCTTGGGCTGGGAGATTTGTTTGTCTTGCATAGAACTGATAACCCTCGCATGTGCGAACTATGTCTTTAGCATCTGTTACTGCTGTTGGCCAGGAAAATCCCTGCCTGTAAGCCTTTTCGACTAACGTCCTGGATGCGGCATGATTGCCACATATGCCCGAGTGGATCGACTGCAGAATCTGCTTGCCCTTGTCGGGTGTGACGCAGCGCATGAGGACTCCGGATGCACTTCTTTGGTATAGGTCTTCTCCGACTACTAGGAAACATTTGCTTCGACGTTTGATTTGCTCGGCTTCAATGCGATCTTCTGGGAGTTCATCATCCAAGAGGAATTTGAGAACAGGAGTCTGCCAATCTTGAGATATGATCAGTACTTCGTCTGTTGCCAGGGTAGGTTCATCTCCCGACTGTGTTGTCACTGGTTTCTTCTTGACGAAGATCCCAGTTGGGACCACCTCTCTCTTGGATCCCATGTTAGCCAGTTTGTCTTCAACATCATTGTATTGTCATAATACGTGTGTTATCTCTAGCCCGTCGAACTTGTTTTCCAACTTTCGAACCTCCTGACAGTACGCCGCCATAGTATCATCGAGACATGTCCAGTCTTTCATGACTTGGTTCATCATGAGTTGGGAGTCTCCACGCACAACCAGTCGGCAGATGCCGAGTGATATAGCAATGCGGAGCCCGTGGATGAGTGCCTCGTACTCGGCGACATTGTGGGAAGCTGGGAAGTGGATCTGGAGAACATACTTGAGTTTTTCACCGGTGGGCGACGTCAATACGACGCCGGCCCCCGCGCCGCCGATCCGTAGGGAACCGTTGAAGTACATTGTCCAGTACTCTAGCTTGTCTGTTGTTGTAGTTGTCTGAACTTCTGTCCACTTGGCCACAAAGTCGGCTAGAGCTTGTGATTTGATTGCTGTCCGTGGCTGAAAGGAGATGTCGAACGCCATCAACTCGAGCGCCCATTTAGCTATTTGGCCAGTGGCCTCATGGTTGTGTAGGACGTCCCCGAGTGGATACGATGTGACCACCATGACTTGATGTGATTGAAAATAGTGCACCACCTTCCGAACAATGATGAGTAGGCCGTATAGCAGCTTCTGGACCTAACGATATCTCATCTTTGAGTTGACTAGGACCTCGCTGACAAAGTAGACTGGCCTTTGTATTTTCTGTATGTGACCTAGCTCGGATCGCTCGACCACCAACACCATGCTGACTACCTGAGTGGTTGCTGCTAGATATAGCATTATTGGTTCTTGGGGCATAGGTGATGCCAGCACTGGTGGTGATGTGAGAAATTTCTTGAAGTCTTTGAAGGCTTGTTGGGCTTCGAGAGTCCATTGAAAATTATTTGCTTTCTTTAGTAATTTGAAGAAGGGCATGCCTCGTTCACCTAGTCGGGAGAACAATCGGCTGAGTGCCGCCCTGCAGCCTGTCAGCTTTTGGACGTCCTTCTGGCTAGTCGGGGGTGCCATGTTCGTGATTGCATTGACTTTCTCTGGATTGGCCTCAATGCCTCGATGCGATATGATGAAGCCGAGTAGCTTGCCGGATGGCACACCGAAGGTGCACTTTTCCGGGTTCAACTTTATCTTGAATCTTCGAAGATTTTGGAAGGTTTCCTCCAAGTCAGCGATGAGGTCTTCTTTGGACTTTGTCTTGATCACCACGTCATTGACGTATGCCTCTACGTTGCGCCCGATCTGAGTGTGCAAACACCGCTAAATTGCTCGTTGATACGTTGCTCCAGCATTTTTCAAACCGAACGGCATAGTGATGCAGCAGTATGTGCCAAACGGCGTGATGAAAGACGTCTTTAGGCAGTCCTCCTCCTTTAGGCTAATTTGATGATATCCCAAGTAACAGTCGAGAAAGCTGAGAAGTTCACACCCCGCAGTTGAGTCCACCACCTGATCTATTCTGGGTAGACCAAATGGATTTGTGGGGCACGCCTTGTTCGAGTCGGTGTAGTCGACGCACATGCCTTGGAGGGGTATTTGTCCTATTGTCCTGGAGGAAGGCGACGAGCACGTATTCCTATTTGGGTCGAGTCTGGTCCTGACTAGAGCAGTCTTGGAGGGGTCGGAAGGGTCCAGGGGGATCTTCTTCATGTCAGAGTCCGCTGAAATTCCCGACTTCGCTGCTTTTTTCGCTGAAACTTGGTCGTCCTTGATTTCGGTTGCAGCGGCTTGTCGAATGCTGTTGCGTCTGACTATCGCTTCTTGAGACTGAGCCAACTCGCAGCTCTCTTTATCATAGGTGAAGGCTTGCTTGACGTCGCTGCGAAGGGAGAAAACTCCGGCTGGCCTAGGCATCTTGAGCACCATGTAGGTATAGTGCGGTATCGCCATGAATCTGGCTAGCGCAGGCCGTCCGAGTATTGCGTGGTACGCAGTCTTGAAGTCGGCCACATCGAAGCAGATAATTTCTGTGTGGAAGTTATCCCGCGTGACGAAGGTGACCGGCAAAGTTATCTGCCCGAGGGTGTTGAAGACAGGCCAGGAATTATCCCTTGGAAGGGCGCCGTACTCGGCCGCAGTTCTGAACGAGGGATTTTCATCTCATCCAGGGTCTTGGCGAAGAGGATGATGAGCGTGCTACCTCCGTCTATGAGAACCTTCTTCAACTTGATATTTTTGACAACCGGGTCCAGGACGAGTGGGTAGCGTCCCGGGTGTGAAACCCGATCTAGATGGTCTGCGCGATCAAACATGATGGGCGTTTTCGACCAGCGCAGAAATTGGGGGGTGTCTGCTGTGGAGACTGAGTTGACGTCGTGTGTTGTTAGTTTTTGCTTTCTCTTGGACTCGTATGCAGACGGCCCTCCGAAGATATGGTTGAGCTCAGCCTAGAGATCTTGATAATCGCCGGCTGCACCCGGATCTGGCTTGTCTTTGTCCTTGTCGGCGCCAGATGTTGAAGCTTGCTTGGAGGCAAACTTCTTGAGCATGAAGCAGTCTTTGGCCACATGTTTACCCTTGGGATGAAAGGGGAAAGGCCCGTTCATCACGTTCTGGTACTCGTTGTTCCTTGGGGGTCGCGATCGAGTTCGCTACACATTGGCCACCACGTTTTCCGACTTCCGCTTGTGGCTGCCAGATTTGTTCTGTGCTGGCTCGTTGTCGGCTTTTGCCTTTTGGCCCTTTTGCTGGGACTCTTTCTTTCTGTCGAGGGCCTCATCAACCCGCCTCGGCCAAGTCAGCACACTTGTTGCCATATCGAAGAGAGCCCTGACAGAGGCTGGAGGCTTCCGAGTGAACTTAGGCGATGAACGGGGCGTCTTTGACTCCCTTGCGGAAGGCGGCGATGACGACCTCGTCCTTGATCATTGGGATCGAGTTGTGCTTTTCGGAAATGTGGAGGCCATGGGCCCCGGGTACCTCATTACAGTACATGGGCCACCCGGATAGAGGATGGGCTAGACCATGTAAGTAGAGATAAGATAGCACCCGGCAGGCTGTGCCTTGTATAATAAGGAAACATAGTCTTAGTCGGATAGGATTCTATCTCTAAGAAGGAAATCCCTTGGTCGTATCCGACTGGGATCCTTATCATGTATCCCTGTCCCCTAGTATATAAAGGGAGGCAAGGTGCCCCTTAGGGGAGGAGAACAAGAGCAACCAGATTCATCGATCTACATACACCTCAGAGGAATAACACCTCAACTGGACGTAGGGTATTACCTCATCTTGAGGGCCTGAACCAGTATAATTTCTTTGGTTCCTCTTGCAGTCCATCGAATTCACCCTCGCCGAGTAGCCCCATAGTTTTATTGCCGGTGCAAAGCATCGACAGTCTGGCGCGCCAGGTAGGGGTTCTGGCGAATTCCTCATCTGAAGATTCGATGGATTCAACCAACGGAGTCGACAGCAACGAGTTCTTCCCCGGAGATGCAATTACTTCGGAAGCTTAAACACTTCATCGCCGATCAATTCAGCAATCTCACCCTGGCTGAAGTAGATCCAATGCTTGCCAGCCGGGGAACCAGCCGACGTTGCGCCAGTCGGCATGCAGGACACCGCCATCTCCTTCAGCGACTTCCTGCGGCAGTCCTTCACATCGCGAACATCGGGACACCCTCTCCTTCGGCGTCGGCTTTGCGCTAGGCCTTGAGCCAGCCCGAGTTGGGCGAGAAGGGGAGAGGTCGTCAATTTTCCTGAACAATTCCGGCGACGCTGGCGCATCTTTACCCTGCGCAGCAAACCCCGATCTCCAGCGATTCAGTTTGGACACGGCCAAGCGCCGTTTCAGATTGGATCTACGAGACGGTCGGAGTCGTTCTCACTCGATAAACTATTCGGAGTCCGACACCAAGTCGGAACAGCGGTTCGAGCGCTAGCTCGGACTTTAATTCGGCAAGCTTCCCCTCTCCGCGCGAGCATTTCATGGCCTCAACACCACCTTCCGAGGTACGCGACTACAAGAGGAGCGACAGAGAGGCGCGCCGGCTACAACAAGAGGAGGGCCTTAACGCGAAGCCCGTAACGACGAGCTGCGCCAGGCTGGGGAAATCGCTCAGCAACAGATCCTCCCAAACAAGATCGCGACCACGACGTCTTTTGTCACGCCACAGACAGAACGTTGTGGCCAAGCGACTCTGCTGGATTGCACACTCCAGCTCGGGGCGATCAGCAGGCCCCCCGACTAATCGCCAAGATGCAAGGCGATGATACACAGGCTGCCTGTGGAGCTGTCAGCAGCAACAGCAGTGCGGGCGAGCAGCCCGGGCTATAAAAAACGACCAACCGGTCGGGCCTCTCTCCGGCGGCAGGCTCAATGCTGCATCAACACGACGCTGGGCGGCCCGGCTCCAGTCGGCAACCGCGAGAGTCCTGCGCAACAATGCTGGTCAATAATAAAATAATGACAACCGGCGGCGTCGCGATAGACACGCCGGACCCATCAGGACCTCGAGTTCGAGCTGCACCGGGACTCTCTCGCCACACCTAAATGCCTAATGCGAACAACGCGAAGAGATGAACGCCGCCGACTGGGACAGTAGACGAAAACGAGCGCTTCGGCCTCCACCCACGAGCGGTCTACATCACCAGAAGATCGGGAGTCGGAGCCCTCACGACAGACGAAGGCATTCCCAGCCTTCACGTCGGGAGCTACAGGACGTCTTGTGGCCGACTGTGGCTTTAAGCCCACCGGGATAAGAAAAGTACGACGGCAAGACAAACCCCGAGTCCTGGATCACCGTCTACACCCTAGCAGTTCGCGCTGACTCTGTGGGGGCCGACAGCAGAGTCATGGCTAACTACCTCCGCGTCGCGCTAGCCGACTCGGCGAGGACATGGCTGACAGGCCTCCAAGGCGGTCGATTGGGTTCCTGGGGACAACTCAGGGAGCAGTTCATCGCGCTGCTTCCAGGGGACCTATGACAGAGGCCCGCTTCGGAGCATGATCTCTATCAACTGCAGTTCCAGAAGAAAAACGAGTCTTTTTGCGCGAATTCATCAAGAGGTTCTCCGAGAAGCCGCAACCAAATCCAACGGTCAACAGACGAAGCCATCAATCGCCTTCCTTTCGTAAAGGGGTAAAGACGCTCGCTTATCGGAAAATTCACTCGGGAAGCCACCATCTACAGTCCGGGCGCTCTTCGACATGGCCAATAAATACAGTCCGACTCGGGCCGAAGCGGTCGTCGAGGCCCTTTTTGACGAAAGAAAAAGAGCAAGAGCCCAATAGAAAGAACAGGAAGGCGACAAGCCGAAACGAGCCACCCTCAAAACAAGTCCGGCAGCCGTAAACGGGAAGTCGGACAACGAGGTGGCCAACATGGAGCGCAGCCGGTCACGCCAGCGGAACAACGACTACCAGAAAGTCATGAGCGACTTGTAGATGCGCCATGCCCCTTTCACCGCCAAGGGAAAGCACGCGGCCAAAGACTGCTATAATGCTTAAAAAGTTGCCGCGCCGCGAGCAGACTTCATCATCTGGCGCCGAAAGACAAGACAAGCCAGACTCGGGTCGGCCGACGACTTTCCAAGTATCCTCAAGCCGAGCTCAACCAGGGGTGGTTTTTGGGGACCACTCGCACACGAATCCAAGCGCAAACAGAAGGCTTTCCGCAGCGACATCAACACCGCTGAGTCTTAGGCGACACCTCCCAATACCTGCGCTGGTCGATGATGGCCATCACCCTTCAATCGCGGCAGCAACACCAGATGGTGTTTCCCACCCGGGACGCTATCGCCATCCTCGGTCCTGGACACGGTCGTCAAAATATAGGCTGATAGAAACCTCAATAGACGGAGGCAGCGCGCTCAACATCTTGTTGCAAACTTTGGACGGAAATGAAAATCCTCGTGTCGCACTACGGCCGGAGCATCACCCTTCACGGGATAATTCCGCGCCTGTCATCACTCACATCGGGCAGCTAACTTTGCCGTAAGCTTGGCCACACGGGTAGATTTCCGCATAGGAACTGTCTGGCTTCGAGTCGCCGACTTCCGAGACCTCGTTACCACGCGATACTCGATCGACCGGCACTCGCCAAATTTATAGGCGATACAGGACGCACTATACATATTCATGGTGCTGAAGATGCCTCAGCAGTCAGAAAGTCTCTCCCTCACAGCGACGTCAAGCAAGCCTTCCCTGCGACAAGGAGAGCTGCAAACTGGCCCAATTACAAGAGCGCAGTCGGAGTACGCGACCACATTCGGCAAGCCGTCACAACTGAAGTTGAGCAAGATCAAGTTGGCTAAAAAAGCACGAAGTCGGGAATTTCAGCGGACTCTGACACGAGAATCCCTAGACCCTTCGACCCTCAAGACTGCCTCTAGTTCGGACCGTGACTCGACGGCAAATAGGAAGACGCGCTCCGTCACTTCCTCCAGCCAAAGGAAATTTCGCATATGGGAAACCGTCGACATGCCGGTCGTACAAGGGGAGGTGATCGAGCACGCCCTAAACGTAAGACAGACGGCCAACC
>RYFJ01002439.1:0-103687 GCA_003991445.1 Oryza meyeriana var. granulata | reverse complement strand
GTTTCTTACGGAAAATATTGTTCCGTCGCTCCCTCGCCATTGAATATACATAGCTGCTAAATAGCCCGCATGGGCACCCCGGAGTGCATTATGGAGAGTAATTATCATGACCAACGTGAAAGTATCTAAAGATGGAGGGGTATCGATAAAACCCATTAAGACCGGTAACCATCCATCCCTCTCGTAGCCTGCCCGTAATATATACCCGTCGATAATTACAAATTCCCAATGCCGAGAAGTGTAAAAGAGATAATCATAAGATAGCTTGCCAGTCCTCCCCGTCATCTCGACCGTCAAACCACTCGATGGTGGCAATCAGACACGATTACTACCCTAGAGGACTCGAACCACAATAGTTATCCGCCAACCATCTCAATTCTACACAATCATACTATATTCAGCTAGTCCCCCAGTAGGAAGGGAAAGCGACTAAACTTCACACTTTCATCGAAGCAATGAATAAACATCACAAGTACTCTAAATATGGATAAACGAGCAAGCAGGGTTATAAATATTACATAGAGGGTTCACACCCTAATTCATTACAAGTGGCACAAAAATAGCAGCGGAAAATATAAACATAAAAAGATAAAAACCAGTGGGCCATAAACAGAACCACAGGGCAACCGACCTTGGGATAGAACTTAACTTCAACTACACATTATCCTCGCCACCCTCGGCGGAATAACAGTAGACCACATCAATGTCGTCGTTGTCCTCACCTGAAAGATGCAGCGTGAGTACACAAGTACTCAGCTAGACTTATATAATAATAATAGTTCAAAGGAGTAATGCTAGTCTCTACATCAAGGAGTATGGCTATGTCAATCTGATTTTGCATAAAGCTGATTTTATTGAGCAAGTACTACATTTTAAAACATAAGCATTTACAAATATAGCAATCTGAAATTCTAGGACAGCAAGCTTATAGTTCTGAAATGTAATTAAAGTGAGCACAAACCCATGCTCTATCATCATCATGGCCACCATTGCCCAAACAATTATGCTACACAGCATATCATTATCCATGACAAAAACCAAGTCATATTTATCATTAAAACCTTTTATATTAAATCCATCTAGCCATGACTATCCTAAGTCATAGTATAACAACATAATAATCCCAAGTTAGATGCTAACATAGACTGACTAACACATCAAGCGGTCGTCCTGTAACCGTGGACACGGCTATTCTAATAGTTCTTACTCTGATCAGAGATGTATATCTTTACCCACACGATGTGATAGAAGCCAGACGGCTACACTCTAGTTTGATCCGTACATATCTGTACCCACACTCTACACATTGAGTGCAGACTAGAGGTCAAACAAAACCTTTTGCAAACGCTTAACAGCCCCAACCACCTAACCAGGTTCTGGGCCCCCGACTTAGTGTCCGTGTGTGGTGTGGTGACTAAGGCGCTCACCGTCATGGGAGGCACCTCCGTCCTAACCAGGCGCGCTCGAGTCCTCCAAAGAATACCCTTCCTCACGACTGACGGACGGGCGTAGATCGCACAGCCTCCCGTGCTACTAAGTTATGCCGTCCCATACCGCGTGTGAAGTACGTAGGGTGCTTGAATAGACGTCAACATGTTCGGTCCTTAACGACCCAGCGGAGCTACTTGCATCGGGGGAAACACCATCCCGTCATCGCCTATCATCCGTCCAATCAACAATTTTCAATTATTATTCAGAGGTTATTCTTTTCATTTAACCATCCCATTCGCTTTAAACTAGTTTTAAACCAATAGCTCCATCTATCGGATTTCTCTAAGTCTAGAAATAAGCATGGCTAAGCGTTCCGGTAAATAAAAGTTTCCCAAAGTCCTTAACCAGTGGTGACAAGGTAGAATATGGAATCAATAACCAAGGAACGGAAATGCATTCAATTGGGTAATATTGACTTCTACCCGTTTTCCCATTTTAAAAAGACCGAAACATGCATATAGATATTGCTTTTTTTTTTTTTTTTTTTTTTTTTTTTTTTTTTCGCAAACAAAATAATTTATTGAAAATATAGGTTCAATATACTTAGATGCTTGCTCTAGAGTGCTTGCCTTGCTGCAGCGAGTGTCACTCTCAACCTCTGGTTCTTGCTCCACGTACTCCGAATTGTCTGAATCTACCGAAAAAGCAAATATGCAATAAGAATCAATTAAATATGCTCATGCAAAAATGATCAATAAAATCTGAGATAAATACAGTAGGTAGGGCATGTCCTACAAGATTTAGGAGAAAGAACCAGGTCATTTGCATTCTAGATTGGAAGATACAAAAATAATAAGATAGAATGCTGAAATGCAGTTTTGTAATTATTATATTGTAACCTTAAGTTACTATATTTGACTGGCATTTTCTATTAAGATTCAAGAAAGGCAATGTATTTTTACATAAAAAGAGCATAACCTATTGGTTCTAACAAATTTGGTTCACTGGATTTTTGATTTAAAATGATTTAGTTGTGATTTTACAGTTTATCAAAAAGGAAAGTTAGAAAACCACTTAAGCATATTTTGGGAGGTAGTTTTTCTCAAATACAAATTATCCATAGTAAAGGTTACAACTTTCTAGTTAAACAAAGTGGTTTCATATTTTTAGCATTTAGGATGAATTTTTTAGAAATTTATAAACTTCTAGGTTATAAAGATGTAATAATAAAGATATTTCCATTTTAGAGAAGAAACCTACACAGAAATTCTCACTGTTTATTTTTAAAAATTAAAGAGAACATTTTATGAATCCATAGAAATTTGGTTCACCTCAAAAGGAGTTGTAATGTATTTTATAGAAATATTCCAAGTTCCTTGGCACCAAAATATGTACTTTTGCTTTATATTAATTTTCTGGATATTTTTTGTACAGAAGTGGTCATATTTTTATTTGATAGTATTAAAGTTCACAAATTACAGAGGCTAACAAAATTGGTTTCACTCAAAAAGGAGTTAAAATGAAAAAGTTATGGATTTACAAAGTTGGACTATTTTTCTGTTGCAAATTAAATCCTTTAATTATTTTCCCTATTTCTTTCTTCTTTTTTCTTTTCTCTTCCAGCTCGGGCCCGCATGTCAGCGGCACAGAATAGGGAAGGCGTAGTCAGAGCGGAGGCAGCGAGCTTCTCGGCGGCGGCGACGACGATGGCGGCGTCGGCTGCAGTCGGGGCCAAAAGAGAAAAGGAAGAGGAGTTCACGGCAAACACATCGGTGGTCTTCTCATCGCCGGCGGTGGCTGGAATCGATGGCAACGACGGCGGAGGCGGTAAGCCGGCTCGGGTTGCACATGGATGTCACGTTACAGACTGAAACAAAGCAGGCACGCGATGTTTGAGGGACCGGAGAGGCTCACCAAAGGTCCTGGGTTACTCGGCGGTGCTGGAACGGCGGCGGTGCTCCAGGAGAGTCCGGCGGTGGCGCGTGCTTCGGGACTACGTCGTCGGCCTTCTCTTGGGGTTCTTGCGACCAAAGCCGACGTTTGCCGAAAAGGTTAGAGACCTCGTGGAGATGGGCTCAGTGCAAGGAATCGGATGGAGGCTCACCAAAGAGGATGAATCGGCGGTGGCGAGCTTGGCGGAGACGAGGAAAGACGACGGCCCGATCTCGGGACTTGGGGCTTCACAGTCTAATTCCTTCGGGCTCTGGGGTTCTGGGGTTGAGGCGATGACGTTGGCGCAGTGGCTCGGCCGGCGACGTCCTAGATCGGCCGGAACAGCGACAACGTCAAGGCGGCGGCGCGGCAGAGCAGAGAGCGAAGCACGGCGGCTTCAACCGGCGATCTAGGCCAGAAGTGTGAAAATGGAATGGTTAATGCTTGTAGATCACGTTCTTGGGGTCGAGGGAGGATGGAGCTCACCGGAGCTAGCTCGAGCTCGATCGAACACCCTTGGCAGAGGAGAAAAAGGGAGTTGCCGTCGGGGATCCTTGGGGTCTCCGTCGGTTTTCTCGGTGGAAACATGGAGAGAAAGGGTGAGCGGTGCTGCTGGCGAAGTTTGAGTCGAAAAGGTCGATGCTCCCTAGTGCGGTGCTCACATCTATGTCTCTATGTGCTGTGTGAGGGAGAGAAAGGAGGTGCTGACACGTTGGCTCATGCAAAATGAGGTGGCTCCAGCTCTACGGTGCCCAGGGTGGGTCCCACATATAAGACAATACTTTTCTACACATGTTTGGCTAGGTTTAGTCTATGTCTTGTGGGCCCAAGTAGTGAAAACCTATGGAGAAGAGAGGAGTATGGGTAGGAATGTTGGTGAAACACACTGTCCCATGCTGTGCTATGGCTTACAAGTGGGCCAGGTCTTGTGGGGTCCACCTGGAAGTGAGAAATGAGAGGAGAAATCTCTAGAGACTAAGTGTTGTGAGCTGTATGGACAGCTGTCTTGCATCTGTGATTTCAGTAGGTTAAAAAGGGATATAAATTATGGGAAATTTATTGGAGGTAGAGAAAGATGTGTTTAACTTGCTGGCCAAATTTCGTGGTTAGAAGAGGTCTGGTTAATCTGTGGTGAAATTGCAAAGTAGCATACTGGTCCAGTTTTTCTGCAGTGCAATATATGTCCCTAGGACTTTGCTCTTATTATTTTATGTGGTCTCTTTGGGAATTAAATTGAGCCAAAAATTACTGGTGGTAGCGTTCATGTTGGTACACACTTTGGCAAGAGGGCTCTGTCTAATTAGTCTTCATTTTTATTTGGTGAATTTTAGAAGCAAACTAATTTATTTCAGCTAGCTTCCTAGTTTTGCTGATTTGAGGGATTTCATTGAAGCAATTGTTGAAGTGATAAAATTATGTAAAATTTACAGTGGATTAATTAGGTGAGATGGTGCTTAAAGGAATTTTTCCATGATTTTATGTGCAACCAAACATCTTTAGAAATTCCGCAGACTATACCAATACATATGCATCCTATTATGAAAGTGCACTCTAATGATAGCAGGGCATAACACTAATTACCTGGAATTAAATCTAGGACTGTGACACCGCAGACCCATTAGAAACTCTACTCAGATCCCTATCCGAACTGAGACGTGTTTGGATCTCTATCCAAATATTTTATTCTAACCTATTAAGTGTGCGACCCCATAAGTTAATATACACTCAGTTGTAACCTAAAAATAACTTTTCGGTCCACGTGTCAATAGTGATCTCTAGCAAAAACATATCGACCTGCTGAGTATACACAAAGATCATATCGGCTGAACCTGTAGTGTATACATGTACGAACTCCTTTGCCACACGTATCGATTAAGCTCAAGGCGAGATGTGTGCCATACTTTTAATAGCTCAATCATTCTTTCAACCATCTGATGGATTACTCAACCCGTGATTGACTTCTCAATCACTCAGCATGGACATACACTTTAGTAATCCATTACATCGAGGGGCTCAGAGATATCTTTCCTAAATCCCATCTTAATTATTCACATCATACTACATGTTTCATAGCAAATCTGTAGACTATTTTTATAACTACATAGTTACGAGTACCATTTGGCAGCCCCAAAGTAAGCCACTACACATGTTAGGAACCATGACAATCTCACATATAAAGTTGTACACCAATACTACTTGAGACCAACTGATGTCACATCATATATAGCTCTTACAGTGTTTCAAGTTGGGTCTATGCAACAACAAGTTCTCTAAGATGTGTCTAGATTATTGATTTGGTATTTTCATACCATGATCTATGAGATATGATCATCATGTCAGCCATGCATCGCACTACTCGGAAGTACCCGAATGGAGATTATGACAAAACCATCCATATAACTCGCACAGTAGGAGAGCCTCCTGCCAAGCCTCCGGTCTCCGGTAGGGGTGATCAAGTGCCTTCTCGCAAGACGGCTCAACGCCCAAATGCATGGACTTATTGTCACTGCCATGTGTGGACTTATACCAGCCACAAACCTGCCCTGGTGCCTCTTATTGAGCTCGTCATACTTCAAGTCCTGCTATCCCACTCTAGCTTGTGGTTAGCACGGATAATGCTTCGCAACAAGTAGTCCGCGAACCGATCCTTAATTATCATGAGCACCGCTAGCAACATTCATAACCCTAGTGCTCACAACCCACCATTCAGTCAAGTTTTAGTTGGCACAATTAATTAACCAGCCATGATCAACTGTTGTGAAAGGACATCCATTAATTATCGATAAATGAATCATTAGTTTCCCACATAAAATGACGCTACGGTTTCTAAGCAATGGCTAAGCAAATCCTAAATAATCTAGCCAGATAAATAATTAAACATCCGTTTAGTCAGTATTATTTACCTAGGGTATCAAGGTATAGATAACAATAACAAAATAGCCATAAATATCAAGGAATATTGGCTATTAAATAATTACCCGTAATAAAGTCATTCCAAAACATTTCATGCAATAACTTTAAAACAAAATACTTTTCACAAATGGGGTCAACATGCTCAAGGAGATTGTCGTGTGACTTGCCTTGCAATCGCAAAACGTCTTCAAATAATCTTCTGAACTCTTTCCGTAGACTTTGCGATCTTCCGAAACGACGATATATAGGTAACTACACGTAAAACGATAATAAATCCTAAGAAACTCCAAATAAATGGTACATAAAAATACATAAATAAGCAAATTATGATTTTAGGTGAATTTAGGAAGAAGAATGGGTCGAATCGGAGTTCGGACGGAAAAGATACAGCTTTTGGAAGATTGAATTCGGAATAAATCCGAAAAGAAATAGAAAAGAATATTCTTAAGAATATTCTCTGAATTTTCGGATTAAAATAATTATTTTAGATAAATGCTGATAGGTGGGGTCCATGGTCAGTGACCAGGCGTATGGTGGACTTGTTCACGGATTTAGGAATAGGAGCGGCCGATGGACTGCTGAGGTGGCTAAGGCTGACGTGGCATCATCTAGAGGGACATGAATATCCGGTGGCTCAGATTAGATCTCGAAGATCGGACGGCTGTGATTCGGCTTCGGGATTTTATGAAGACCTAGCAGCTTAGATCAAATTGGGTAGATCCGACGGTCGAGAGGGTTTCAGGTACTGTGCAAAGGGGTTCACCCGTCATACACAGCGGAGAGACACTGCCAATGGGACCACATGTCGGGGTCACAAGCGGGGCTGCGCCCAGCCATGAGGCGACGGCGGCTCGGCCGTGAGGACGGAGGACGGACGACGCCTAGAGGAACACAAGGCCGGGGAGGTCGGGGTGGCGGTTTTCGATGCGAGGACGACGGTCCGACGACGACCGCCCAGATGGAAGAGGAGAAAAGGGCCGCCGGCTCGGGGAACAGCAGTTCGACGGTGAAGCACAACGGAAGCAGATGGGTGACATGGACGCAGATCGGCGACGGCGTTGATGGCGCACTGGCGATGCGCCAAATGGAAACAGGTTTCGACTACAGAGAGAAGGGGAAAGGGAAAGGAGTCGGCAGTGACGGTGGTCGGGCTCACCAGCGGCTGGCGAAGTCGACGACGCCGAGGGCGACGGCGTGGGACGGCGGCGAGCATGGGAGAGGCCGAGCGACGACAGCGGCACGAGGACGAGCTGGCGGTGGTGGCTAGATGTTGTGCGGCGGTGGCGCTGGCGACAGCAGGGCGGCGTGAGGCAGTCGACGACGTGGCGACAGGGACGGAGACGCTCTCGGGATGCAGGGGCAGCGGCGACGGCGCACGGGAGCAGGGGCGACAACGCGGCACAGAGAAAGGCGATGGCGCACGGGAGCAGTAGAGGGGCGGCGCGACGGGGTGGCGGCGGCTGGTATTTATATGGGAAGGAGGAGATAGGGCAGGCAGGTGTGGCGGCGCAGGAGTCCGACCTCGGCACGGGGTGGCAGCGTTGAGTTTCGCGGCGGCAGGCGGGGAGAGGAGGCGCAGGCGGCAGCTGGCGCAGCGTGGGCCAAGGCAGGCCGAGCCCGGGGAGGCGGCGGACTGAGGCGGCGGGCACTAGGCCAGGGCCAGCAGCGGCAGGCCGGCAGGCCTAGGGCGAGCAAGCCGGTGCTGGGGCGGCGCGGCGCAGGCAGGGCCGAGGCATGGTGGCAGGTTGGGGAGAAGAACAGCACCAAAAAAGAAAAGAAGGGAGAAAAAGAAAAAGAAAGGGAAGAAAAAGAAATAAAAGGGTAAGATTGGAAAGGAAAAATAGAAGTCTTTTTTCCGGAAAATTCCAATTTCGTAAAAAATGGAATTTGGGGAGATTTGTGGAATCTGAGTCATGTTCTGGAATTTAGAAATTTCAGAAATATTCGGGACATTGAAATTATCTGGGTACGAGGATATATATATATTGAGGATCGAAGGGTATTTGGACGAATTTAGAAAACAAAAGTATATTTAGTGGGGTCCAGGAAATGGAATATTTTGTGGGATTCAGAGAATGAAGAATATTTTTCTGAGGGAATTTTGGGGAGTAGAATATCGGAATATTCGAGAAATATTTGGGGAATAAAATATCGGATTATTCTTTGGGTTGGGAACTGGAGGAGATTTTCCGGGAACTAGGAAATGGAATATTCTGAATAAAATATTTCGGGATTAGGGAATTGACGAGGGTGTTTTATTGGGACAGGAATTTGGAGAAATCTCAGACGATTAGAGATTTGGATTTATTTGGACAGAAAAGGAGTTTAAGGAAATATCTGGGATTTATCTCAAAGGGAAATATAGTTATTTTGAATACAAAAGATCTCAGATTGGGAGTCCAAAAGAGTTCTAGGGTTTCAAAAATGAATTAATCCGGTAACTCCGGATTTAGGTTTCCGAGGTGACTTTAGGGTTTTGGGAACGACACAAAACCCTAGAAGAAAAATAGAGTCAAAGTTCACGATGAACGAGGAGACTTCAAAGGATTGAATCAGGAACGACCCGAACAGGGGAAAGGAAAAGGAATTTGTTTATATTTATTTAATTACTTTAGTGATCTTGATGGCATTAAAATTAATTCTGTAGCTCCAAAAAATCCGAGAAAATTTCAGAGGATTTTTTAAATCATAGGGAATTTACCAGAAGTACATGCCACCATGAAACACGAAGAATTTATTATTATAAATACTCAAACGCTTAAAATACTCCGACAAAACCCCTGGAATATAAAAGCATCCAAGTATTTATTTAAAGATTTAAACTTGGGATTTTTAATATTGAAAATTTCAAAATTTTATTCAAACTCTTTTCTCAAACAAAAATTTTCTAGTGTATTCTTGTATTTTCATTTACCCACGATAGTTTTTAATTAAGACGATTTTCAGGGCGTTACAGGAGTCCGCCAATCCTGAGAGTTGATTAGTACTTCATTTGTTGCTGGGGTAGGTTTAGCCGCTGACTGCTCGAGTACTGGCTTCTTTTTGACTGATGGATCCAATAATTGCTTGTCGAAAATTCTAGTCGGCACCACTTATCGTTTGGATCCCATGTTGGCTAGCTCATCTGTAGCTTCATTGTATTGCCGTAGCACATGTGTAATCTCCAGCCCATCGAACTTATTTTCTAGCTTCTGTACTATCGATGTTTTACACCGGCAATATGAATATAGGGCTACTCATCGGATCAAAACTCAATGGACTGCAAAGGAACACGGGGAGTTTATACTGATTTAGGCCCTCGATGTAAGGTAATACCCTACGTCCAGTTGTGATGTATTCCTTTGAGGATGTATGGTGGTGGTTCTGATGAACTTGTGTGGTCGTGCCCTCAGGGGGCGCCCTGCCTCCCCTTAAATACTGGGGGTCAGGGTTACAAAGTAGGAGTCTCAGCCGGACTACGACCAAGGGATCTTCTCTTAAAGATATAACGTACCCGACTAGGACTGTATTTTTCTTATCGTATAAGGCTAAGTCTGCCGAGTTCCATCATATCTCTAATTACAAGGCTAGGCTCATCCTCTATCCGAGTGGCCCATATGCTTCTCATGAGATACCTAGGGCCCATGGCCTTCACAGCAGCCCTTGAGACCTTCATAGTTGAGTCACAGCTGATGTTGAGTGCTCATCCTCCACGGTGAAGTATTCCCGAGTGCATTGCACCCGAGTACTTTTTGTCTGAGTGCTTCTTGTCCTGAGTCCTACTTCATGTCAGTTGGCAGTGAGGCTATGAATGGCTCCATGTAAAAATATGAATAGTATGCGCCGAATAGGTGCACCTATTAGGTGTATCCCCTGACTTTGTGCTTAATTGTGAAACAATTAAACATAAACTCAAAGATCTTTAACCTTGTAGTCTATACCTAGTGCACTACGGGTATGTAGGATTCTTCGGTATCATGTCAACTGGAATAATTTTATAGCTTTACCCGAGTAGTATACTACTGGTATATAAGACTCATCGGCATCATGTTAGCCGGGATGATTATTTATAGTCTTTCCCGATTAGTATATCACTCGGAAGTTAGACTCTTCAGTATCATGTCAGCTGAAAATTGTTTTATAGTCTTTCCTGAGTAGTATATCACTCGGAAATTAGACTCTTCAGCTTCATATCAGCTGGATGAATTTTTGCTCATGACAATTGTTGGCCAAGCATGTAGGCCGAGTACCACTGTATGGATTTTAACCCAATACGTGGTCAGGTGTACTTGAGAGATACCTGTATCCCCAATTTTAATGAGAACCAGCTTGTGGTCCTTATAAGGATATATCCTCAATACCTGGTAAATAATGCAGATACTCGAATGTATACATCCAACTATAGGCTTAGTATGAAGCGTATCTGATTATTTAATCGGTTTCCGTGAGTAGTACCAGCACTGTGATTTCAACATAGCCAGCGAGCGGCCCAATAGAGCATGCTACTATAGAAACTCATATCTTGTGGCCCAGTACCAAATTCGTAGGCCCAAGCCCACTTATCGACACAGGCTCTATAAAGGCGGAGGAGAGAGAAAAGATTCCCTCATCTTCTCCAATCCACCAATCGCTTCGTCTTCCAACTTCCGCGCCGAAATTTCGCGCCTCGCCTCGCTAGGGTTCGCCATTGCTAGCTCTTTCCCTTCGAAACTCGGGCGATCCCACTCCTCCGCATCCAATCCAAGCCCCAGCAACGTTTCCCCCAAATCTCCTCGCCTCAAGCTATGCTGAGAGCTTCGAAAATCCCGGAGGGGGCCGATGGAGCCTGGCCGACTTCAGATTGCGGGTCAATGAAGTTGAAGTACTTGGAAAAACTCCTGAGACCGCAAAGCCGCGAAGTCATCCATTGGCGTCCGGCTGAAGGGGAATCAATCCTGGCTCCCCGATCTGGTGAGACTGTTGTCTTCACCTCCTTCTTCGACCGGGGGCTTTCAATTCGTTCTTCGGATTTTTTACGCCAACTTCTTTCTTTCTATGGGCTAGAGTTGGTGAATCTGAATCCCAACTCCATCTTGCAAATCTCGATCTTTGCGACTCTATGTGAGTGCTTTCTGGGTGTGGAGCCCCATTTTAATCTATTTAGATATCTGTTCCACATCAAGCCCCAGCCCTCGAAAAATAATGTCCAGGTGATAGGGGGAGCTGGTCTCCAACTTAGGAATGAAATGAAGACAATCTATCTCCATCTTCCCTTGAAAACCTCCCTGAAGGGCTGGCACAGAGAGTGGTTTTATTGTTTTGATCTTGAGCCTTCTCTACCTCTGTTTACTGGCTTGTCTCCGGTGGTTTCGCCGAATTGGTCATCAGTGCCAAACTTCGAGGAGATGGGCCAAGTGTATTAGTTTCTTGATAAGGTTGATAAGCTGAAAAGCGCAGGATTGACTGATCCATGGGTGGCCAGATGTTTCTTGAGTCGCTGCATTAGGCCACTGAAGCTGAGGAGTCACTTCGGCTGGGACAATCAGGGAAAAAACGATCCCAGCCGAGAATACCCAGATCTGACCGACAAGTACAAGGTGATAGACATCATGCTCAGCTACTTCTCCAGCGGGGTGGTTGAGACTGAGGACGGAGAACGTGCCATTGCAGCCTATAGCCCAGAGGTAACATTGAAATGCGGACTTATTGTCCATCTGCGATGAATGCTTGTAAGCGTATATCCTGGATTGTTCTACAGTGTGTGATGTATATCATTGAATCTCCTACAGGAATGTGCAGAATTTGACGAAGATTCCCAAACTCTATCGGCTGCCAAGTCGAAGAAGAGGCTGCTGAGTCCTTCTGCCGCCCAGCCTAGCTCCAAGAGAGTTGGGAAGAGACCTATTGATGATTCGGGCAAGAAGAAAACCAGCAAGCCGAGTGCCATAGCCGGGAGCCTGAAAATGAAAGACACCACCAGCACAGCTCCTCGGCCGCCAAGTCCAAGGCCATCTCCTCCAAGGCCGAGACCAGTGCCAGTAGGCTCAGCAACATCGAGCCCAAAGTCGGTGCCACCGAGTGCAAGGTTAGCAATGACAAGCCCAAGGGCAGTGCCGCCGAGTGCCTCGGCGCCCCAGCCGGCCGTGCCAGAGGCCAGGCCGACCAAGGGCAAGACGCCCCGCCGACTGCCGCGCCGATAAGCCCGACAGCCAGCAGCTCCCCATTGCCAACATCTGGAGCCCCCTCATGGAAGTTCAAGTCCTCCAAGAGGTAAGCAATCTTGAGTCTTCTGAGAATCTTGATTGGTGTAATAATGTCTTGATATCTGACTCGTTGTGCAGGAGACGAGTGGACGTAGAGCTGAAAAAGACTACGCCGACTGCTTCCATCGCCGAGCCAACCCTAGCCGAGCCAACGTTAGCAAACTCATCTGCTGAGCCAACAGATGCTCCGGTCGTAGAGACCGAACAGCGTCGACGGCAGGACTGCTAGCACCAGCCGACCAAGGGATGGTTGCTGAAGCCATGGCTCCAGCCCTTGAGCAAGTCCCTGCAGCCCTGGAGGCCGCTGAGTCAGAGGCCAGGACCTTATCGCCATCTGTGTCGTCGTCGTCGTCTTCAGAGTTGGACCTCCGCAGGCTCGAAGCCCCTCCCCGTAAGTTCCCAAGAACCTTCCACTGGGTATCCCTTGAGGGAGTCGTGGAAAGTTACGAGCACGATAAGGAGGCGGCGGAGAGGGAGCGCGAGGTTCTTCTTCGCGCTGCGATTGCTGCATCCCGGGGAGTCTAGGTATGACCTTTGTCATATTGGGTTCTTGACAGTCTTCCGCGTTTCGGTCCTCTGCCTCTTGACTCTATTTTACTCTGTTTTTTCCCCAAGCAGAAGATAGTCGACCGCTCGGAAAAGATAAACAAGGTCCTGAGCCAGCTCGTCCCCCATCTCCAATGATTGGGTTAGCTCCAGGCCGCCAAGGCTGACCTGGAGTGGTCTAGTTAGGAGAAGGAGACGTGGCTAAGGGAAGCAGTTGACCAACTCAGGGACGAGAATTGGGTGCTAGCCGAGAAAATCAGAAGTAAGTCCTCTGTATTTGTCTTCCCAACCAAGTCCCAAGTGTATTTCTCCAGCTTTGTTGTTTCCCGACTGTCCAGTTGTGTCCTGACTGTAATTTCGAGCTCTTGACTATTCTGATGTACAGCCCTCGAAGCCGAGTTGAAGACCCGAACAGAGGAGAA
Organism: Oryza meyeriana var. granulata; assembly: GCA_003991445.1. Classification (NCBI taxonomy): domain Eukaryota; kingdom Viridiplantae; phylum Streptophyta; class Magnoliopsida; order Poales; family Poaceae; genus Oryza; species Oryza meyeriana. Next base: position 90,222 of record RYFJ01002439.1, on the reverse strand, counting down.
CAAGCAGCAGGAGCTTAAGTTGAAGAAAGCCGAAAAGGCTAACACCGAACTGGAGAAGGCCAAAGCCAAAGTAGAGGCCGACTACGAAAGTAAGCCTTCCTTCTAACACTGATCTTAACCAATCCTTCGGTTATTCCAACTGCAATATTGGCTGACAAGTATACTTGCCAATGAATCTGAGCAGCTGCAAGAGCCAACGTCCAAACCCAGTTCCAAGCGTTTGCAGAAGAGATCAAGGTCGTCAAGGAGTCATGGGTGATTCTCGCAGAGTCCACGAAAGGGCTCCTTGACGTTATGGATCCTCACTACGTCGGGACCAGCTCCAATACTATCTCCCAGGTGCAGGCATGACTTAGCCAAGGCCCGAGTATCCTGGAAAGGTACTCGGATGAGTGCGTGGCTGTTGGCGTGGCCCAAACCCTTGCCATGACCAAGTCGATCTACGCTATGGTAGATCTTGAGGCCATCGGTGAGGGGTTTGCCAAGGAGACAACACCTGAGGAAGCATTGGAGTTAATCACCGAGGAGAGGCCGACTGCAGAGGCGATCACAAAGGACCTGGGAATGTAAAAACAGACCATCATGCAGTCGGTGTGTATAAAGCTTTTGTAAAGATATGTGTGCAATGTCGCCGAGTTCTTGGTTTTTCTTAGTTATCATTAGCTTTACCCGACTATATAGTCTGCGCCGAGTTGATCGATAGGAACTTCATAAAAATCGTTCACCATAAAAGCTATACTCAGGCGAACATAGCATAGTCGTTGTAAAACTTTATAACTTAGGTAAAATAAGCTCGTACATTGGTGACAAAGCACATATAATACATGCAGCCCTCGACTCACGACTCGGTTGAAACAAGCGACGTGGTGAGTTAGAGAAAAACTTTATACATATATGTGAGAAAATACAAGACTCAGGTATAGAAAGGGCGTAGCTGTTCTATATTCCATGAGTTGCTGGCTATACTATACTATCATGGAAGGTACACTGGTGTCTAGTGAAGTAAATGTAGATCAATGCACTTGATGTCTTATGTGATTTAATTAGGAATTTAATTTCTAGTTGCCAATATTCTAAAAAAATGTTAGATAACTTAAGATGAGAGCTAACTTAGGATAAGGGTTAGAGAACTGGATATTTATAGGATCAAGGTGCTGGATCTTGGTAGTGTGATGAGGAAGGTGGTCAAGTCTCTTGGTTCGGCTTGCTCTCTATCGCCCGAAACGGCAACGGCCCTAGCAGCCGCACTCCCAGCCCCGGTGACGAGATCAGCGAACCCTCAACTCCTCCGACCTATACGGTGAATGATGGAACAAGTTAGAATGAACTTAGGTTTTCGATATCTCAACCATAGGTTGACTAACTAACAGAAATGTTGTAAATAGGTGGGGAATATGGAATAGTGGTGCTAGAAATCCTCTAACTTGAGTTGGGTAACCTAGAATAGGGTTAAATTGAGCTGAAGTGTTCTAGGTTGGCATGTATGGCTCCATGATGCCACCATAAATGATAAGGTGTCATGGATAATCATGATGCAATTATGGATGATATGCTGAATAATGCAATGCAGTTATGAATGACAAGATACCATGCATAATGTGGTACAACCATAATTTAATGCCATGATGGGTCATATGGTGCAATGCTTTGGATAGCGCATCATTTCCATGCACAAGATGGTGCGATGCATAGATGAAATGATATTGTGCAGATGCTCCATTGTATGATGTGAGTTGTGACATGGTGCAGTGCAAATACTTGATGTAATGGTGTAATTCATGTTATGGTGCAATTGCATATGGTTGCCATGATGCAGAATTGCTCAAATGAATGATGCATCATGTGACACAGTGCAGTGCAAGATTATGATAACATGGTGCAATGCAGAGTATGGTGCAATGTGTGGTTGCAATGGGATGATGCTCGCATGTTATGATGTATTGCCATGTCCAAACTGAACCGTAGGGGATCGGGTCTGCCGCGCGGGATGTAGATTGTAGTGCCCGTGGCATTGCCGAGCCTACACAGGAGATTGACGACCTCCCCCCTTCCTAGCCTGGCTCGGGCTGGCTCAAGGCCAAGTCCGAGTCAAACGCCGAAGAGGAGAGTTGTCCCGAGACCCGGACAGGTCGAAGATTGCCACAACAGATCGGCGACGGTTGCTACGGTGTCGTGTGGGCCGACTAGCACAGAGTCGGCTGGTTCCCCGGCAGATCGGATCGAGTCCGAGCCAGCCAAGGTGAGGTTGCCAAACTTGTCGGCGACGAAGTCGAGGCTTCCAAGCGTGATTGTGTCTCCGGGGGAGAATTTGATGCCGTTGACTCCGGTTGTTGAATCCATCGAGCTTGTTGAGGTTGATCTCGCCGAAGCCCCTACCTGGCGCGCCAACTGTCGATGTTTTACACCGGCAATATGAATATAGGGCAACACGTCAGATCGAAACTCAATGGACTACAAAGGAAAACAGGGAGTTTATACTGGTTCAGGCCCTCAATGTGAGGTAATACCCTACGTCTAGTTGTGATGTTGTCACGCCCAGAAATTTAGCTAATTTCTAGAGTATTTTATGTATTAAAATCCCTGTCTAGGAATCAAGCCAGGGTACACAAAATGACAAATCAATAAACAGTTCCTATCGTAAATAAAGCATAAATACTTACAGAAGAGGCACTTAGTCCTCACATAGAAGAAAACAGTAACGGAAAGGCGAAACTAGCGTGTCTTCAGCTCCACACTACAGGCAAACTCAACTGGGGTATAAGCCAAGGTCTTCACTTCTGAAAAGGGGGAATAGCAAGGCTGAGTACCACCCACAGTACTCAGTAAGCCACACCAATGATGTATTTGTGCACGGGATTTTCAAAGGAAGGCTGGTGGCTCATTTGCGTAAAAGCAATTGAAAAAAGGTAGTAGTTCGCAAACAGTAAAAACTTGAATAATTTAACAATGTTAATTCCCCACTAATTAACGTTACACCACGTTAACCAGGCCCAACCATTCCCAACTAATTCACGCTACACCACGTCAACCAGTCTCGACTGATGAACGCTACACCACGTTCACCAGACTCCTACGGTTACCGTTACACCACGATAACCGGAGTTCACCGATTAACGTTACACCACGTTAACCAGTCTCCACTAGACAACGTTACACCATACTGACCAGTTTTTCCTGATCAACGCTACACCACGTTGACCAGGCCGCGCTGATGAACGTTACACCACGTCCACCAGGCGTCATGATAAGCGTTACACCACGCTCACTAGTTTCCACCGATTAGCGTTACACCACGCTAACCGGCCACCCCCGGTGAACTCAACGACGTCGACCGGACTCAACACCTTCCACAACACCAGTTTCATAAAGCCAGATTAATTATCTAAAGGTGAGACTAATCACGATGAGTCTTGGCTAATTGCCCATGACCGCGGGCGCGGATATTCGAATAGATTTACTCTGATCAGAGGTGTACAACTTTACCCACAAAACACAACCTCACACACGTTTTCGTGCGTCGATGTGTCACCACGACACCCCGCAAGAGCCTGTGACAGGACCGTTCACAAAACCTCTCCCTAACCATCCACACCACGCTGAGGTTGCACCTACCGACAGGGCACGCTATAATGGCCAGGCTACCCCCCTTGCGCCACGGTGAATCTGGCAGCCGATCAGCCCTACCCCGGGCCGACCCAACTCCATCCCGCTCACCCTCTTCTTCGGTGCCTAGGAGAGGGAGAAGAAACGCTTCAAGCATAGCCGTTGCCCATGCTGGCTTGTGGAAAGTACGGGTAGTTGCCCATGTGGTTCCCGTGAACTGGTCCTCAATTGCCATGGGTGCGATAAGCAGAACCATACACCCACAGCCCACTATTTAAGTCCAATTTTAGTAATTTAACGTCAGCCTATCCAAAGTTCCATTTTCCTGACATTGAGTCGAGTCATATAAAAAAATATTATTTAATTCCCAGGTGAGCTATGTTGCTAAGCATCGCTAAGCAGGTCCTATCTCTAGCCAAGTCATCCAATGAGACCTAAGCTAGTCAATTTATCACCCAAAGCTATCAAGGAATGGATAACAAATAAACAGGGTCTCAAGTAAGTGGATTGGTTATCCCATATTCCATGTAATTGACAAAACATGCAATTTATTTATAAATCGTAAAATGTTTCACAAAGTAGGTTCAACATGCTCAAGGATGAATGTGTGACTTGCCTTGCGACCAAACATCTTCGATTGCTCTTCCGAACTCTTTCATAGATTCACGGTCCTTCAAAGCGGCGATTATACGCGACTACACGCAAAACAATAAAAACTCCAAGAAACTCCAAGTAAACAGTATATAAAAAATACATAAACAAGTAGATTATAATTTTAGATGAATTTAGGGAGAAGAACGGGTTAATTCGGAGTTCGGATAGAAAAGATAAGGCTTCCAGAATATCGAATTCAGAAAGAATTCCGGAAAGAATTGGAAAAGAATATTTTTGGGAATATTCTCTTGGGATTAGACTAAAGAATTATTTTTGGTACTGGAGAAAGAGTGGCACTGTCATGGGTCACGATTTCGGAGAATAGCTAGAGTGGTGGATTGGGCTAGGGCTGATAGGGCACTGGCGGATTAAAAAGGAGTCAACGGCTGGGATTCGATTTGGATGGATTTAAACGGCCGAGATTGATTTAGGAACTTGATATGGAGATTGGACGACCGAGATTCAACCCTGGAGTTTAAGGAGATTCGATAATGAAGATTGGATTCAATTGATCGGACGACTCTAATGGGCCTAGAATTATCCAACAGCTGGGGCGGCCAACTGCTGCACATGGGACCCATGTGGCAGCATCATAGGAAGAAGAGGCCGAGCTCCTGCCATGGCGCTGGCGAAGGAGGTCCGGGCACTGGCCGAGACAACTGCGCGGCAACAGCGACGCAGGCATCGGCCCTGGGACGGCACGGCGTGGTGATCAATGATGGCACCGGGACTAGATGGAAGAGACAGAGGCGAGGCCGGCAGCTGGGCGATAGGCGGCGTTGACGACCATGACACAGGGTACCGAAGTGGAGAAGATGGGGACGGCGAGCAGGCTCGGCTTGCGGGCTCACCGGCGGCAGACGAGGGTGACGACCGGCGACGAAGCGATGAGGACGAGGGCGACTCGGCTGCGAGGATGGAGGGCGGCATCTGGCAAGCAGGACGGCGATCAGCACGGCTGACACGGCTAGGCGATGGCAGCGGCAACCTGGAAGCGGAGCAGGGCGGCGGCACGGTGCGCAGGGAAGGAGCAGGCCAAGGCGGCGGTGAAGATGGGGCGGCGGCACACAGGAGAAGGGCGGCGCTGGGCTTCGGGAAAGGGAAAGCAGTAGGGGCCGGTGCCGGGCTAGAACCGCCAACGATGAAGAACGGAGGGAGGAGAAGAAACGGGCGCTGTCAGGCGAGGCGCGGGCGAAGCCAAGCGGCGACGGCTTCGGGCTTGGGGGCGGAAGAGGCGATGCGGCAGGGCGACGGGAAGGATGCGGCGACGCCCGGCGGCGACAGGGCGGCTCAACGCAGGACGGCGACGGCGGCGTAGGTGACGATGGCCATCGGCGACCTCGGTAGGTTGGAGAAGAGGAACGAAGCGCCGACGACGATGAGGACGCTGAGCACACAAGGGGAAAGGACAGAGACGCCGAGGGGGAAAGAGAGGATAGAGGCGTCGGGGGTGACCAAGTGGATGCTCACCGGCGGCGGACGACGACGTAGATGGCAGACCAGAGACGGCAGGTGGCGGCGAGAGGCGCAGAGGATGACGACGGGGTGGACGACGCAGAGACCAGCGGTTGGAGCGCAGGCGTTGGCAACGGCGGTCCACGGCGCGACGATGGCATCCGGTGGGGCAGGACGACGGCGACGCGGCTGCAGCCCGAAGACCCGCCGAGGTCGGCGAGAGGCGGCGACGTCCGGTGGTGTCCTCCGGTAGCGACGGCGCACGGCAGAGGCGGTTGCACGGGAGCAATAGAGGGGCGGCGCGTGAAAGAGATGGGGCAGCTCGGCGTGCGGCCCTGGATGCGGCGGCGGCAGAGGCAGGCGACGGCGCAGCGGGAGGAGGCGGTGCACGGCGTCAGGGGCTGCAGATGCCGGCGACGAGCGGCTGGTGGCGCTGCGCATGACGAGGAGGAGTGGTGGTGCGGCGACGCGGGGCGGCGGAAAGGGCGCAGATGGGCGGCTGCGAGCTCGGCTAGATGGGGGAAAAACAGGAGAGGGAGGCAAGTGGGTTCCATTTACGAGCACGGCGAGGCGAAGACGTGGCCGGGCGAAGCGCGATGTGCCGAGAAAAACGGCGGCGTGTGCCGAGAAACGCGGTGGTGTGGGAGCATGGGGCGTGGACCGAGTCCGGGGCGGCGCACAGCGGTTGCAGGGCAGCGGAGGCCGGGGTGGCGCAGGCGACGCAGGCTGGGGCCTGGGCGGTGCAGGCTGGGCCCGGAGAGGAGCGCAGCCGAGGGGCTCGGCCCAGGCGACGGCGGCGGCTTGGCTAGCTCCAAAGCAGAGAGAGAGAGAGTCAAGAAGAAGATGAATAGGAGGGCAGAACCAGAAAGGAGATAAAAATAGAAAGGGGAAAGGAAAAATTGGAAGAAAAGGAAAAGAGAAAAGGAGGAGAAAATGTGGGGATTTTTGGGGATTTCTTCGGAAACTCCAAATTTAGAATTTAAATTTTTGGAATTTCGAGAAGTATCAGGAATATCGAAAATTGGGAAATTGTTCGGAATTTTGGAGGGTCGCGAACGTCGGCGTATATATATTTGGAACATCGGAAATGTCGAAACAATTTTGGAGATCGAAATATTTCTCTACAATCGAGGAGATTCGCCGGGATTTTTGAAACTCTCCAAGCATAAGAATATTTTGGGAATTTCGAGGATATTGGAAGGAGTTAGTAGGAATATTCCGAAATCAGGAAAAATGGGAATATTTACGGAATCAGGAACTTGGGAAAAATAGAGGGGATTTTGCATTGACCGAGAAATTAGGATATTCGAGAAATATGTTTCACGAAGTTTGGGAAACAGAATAAATGAACTTCCAAAATGTGGGAAATATTTTGGGAGTCGAGAACGGGAGAGGAAATAGTTTAGGAAACATTTGATCGGGGCTTGAAATATCGGTATATTTGGAGAATTGGAACATCGAGGAGGTTTTAGGGTTCCGGGAGCGACAAGAAACCCTGGAAGAAAAGGGAGTCAGAGTTCACGATGAATAGGGAGACTTCAAAGGACTGAACCGAAACGATCCGAACAGGGGAAAAGACAGGGGTTTTATTATAGATTTATCTAATTATAGAAATGATCTTTGTCCCATTAAAATTAATTCTAGAGCTCCAAAAATTTCGAGAAAATTTCAGAGAGTTTATTAAATTGTAGGGAATTTACCAGAAATAAATATCACCATGAAACAGATAGAGTTTATTCTGATAAATACTTAAACACTTAAAATATTCCAACCAGAACCCCAGGAATACAAAAGCATCCAAGTATTTATTTAAAATTTTCAACTTGGGATTTTTAATATTAAAACTTTCAAAATTTTATTCAAACACGTTTCTCAAACAAAAATTTTCTAGCGTATTCTTGTATTACGATTTACCCAAAAACAATTTTTCATTAAATCGATTTTTTAGGGCGTGACAAACCCACCCCCCTTACAGAAATCTCGTCCCGAGATTTGGGGCAGCTAGCAAGAAAAGGGTTTGGTTGATCTTCAACTCTTTCATTTGAGCATTTTCTTCTGATGACAACCCCCAGAATTGGTCCCATTGTTTGTCCTGGCGTAACTTATATACTTGCTTGTTTATGGCACACGGACTTTCGAACAGCGTCGTGGTGTGCTTTACTATTGATCCTCCTTGGTGGAACACTTTCCTTCTTCTACCAGGATTTACTTCGTCCGGTCTCTTTATCAATCACCTTTCTTCCTACCTTCTTGCTAACTATTTCTTAGTATCCTCGTACTTAGATTCTCATAATAGTGATAGAGATATTCATCTGTAACCTTCAGGGTTATTGTAGGTGTCTCGTCCGATGGCTACATCAGCTGCTTTGGTATCAGGTTCCTTCTGTCTTTAACTTCTATCCTTAACGTTTCTATCTTGGGTGCTACCTTTCCACATAGATAGGCTTAGAATCATGACCACAACTACGGTACTCCTGAAGATAACAACTCGGTTGGGCTTACTATTAGCGTCATAAACTGGCTTTCACTAACTCCATCGACATAAACTGGCTTTCACTAACTCCATTGACATAAACTAGCTTTCACTAACTCCATCGTGAGTTAGTCATGTCTTCCCTTCTTCCAAATTCTGACGCTACCGACTTGTCTTTCTTTTACTACAATGATTGTTGCTACCATGACATCATTGATGCTTCTCTGCGATGACTGGCACTTCGGCTTTGGGTGAAGTCTCGAGAAGTTATCCATATCCAAGCGTTGTTTTTTTTTCTGGTCTCGATTGTAACTGGTAAGGTCGTTCTCCAGAGAAAGTTGGCGAGGATGATCCATTGATCCTAGCTTGACTTGTCCCTTAATGTCCTGCATCATGTTCTTTTTATCTTCCTGATGAATTGCTTTGTCTTCTGAGACTCAGTCGTAATCTTTGGAGATGAACTGATTGGTTTTCCATTACTTGTGTCTTCCTAAGCCTTCTTAGCTTCCTCTTGCGGTTATATAACCAAGCAGTAGCTTCTACTATCCAACAACGGTCTGCTGACTCTTGGTGAACTAGGGTTTGCAACAAAACTGAGTTTGCATATCTTGAGCTGAGCAGAGGTCCTGATTGTGGTTATGATTGAATCCAATATAATCTCTTTCTTCCTGTCACATGTATAAAACTGTCCATCTGTGGTGGAGGAATCAAAGGGGAGAGAAAGTATAGGACAAATAAAGGGAGAGAGAGGGCATCTTCTTTACTAAATATTTAAATTATCACTGAACTGTAATGAATATAGAGTGTTGATTATTACACTACCAAACTAGTATGACCATATCACCACCTGACATACGCCATACACTACCCAAGCACACAAGCACCAGAGGAGCAAGCACCAGCACACTAACAAGCAAGCTAACACACGTGACTAAACTAAACGTGACAACTATTCTTGAGGGTGCAGCTCAGGCTTCAGGAAGGTAATCGGAGAGCTTCTTTGACTTCTTCGGCTAGGGCATCAGCTTCTTCTCGAGCAGGCAGGAAATGATCAGCTTTGGTGGTGAAGACGAGTCGAGGAAGGTCTTCGCGGTTGGAGTCAAGAGTCACCGTGATCTTGTAGTAGAAGTCCATTCCATTGTTGGCAGTAGTGTAGGGGTACACTGGCAAAGTCTTATATCCGATTTCGGCAACCATACGGCGAAGCTCGACCGAGAAACCACTGTCTCCAAGATACACACTTTCTTTGTTGGCCATCTAGAACAAAGTTGAAAATTCCAAGTCAGTAATCCTTCTTCTATTGCCTGTAATTAGGGGTAAGGAGAGAAAAATCAAACATAGAAGAGAGAGAGCAAGAAGATTTTCACAAGTAAATTTTTTTTCGGAAATGATGTCCTTAAGATTTGACCGTTTGGCTTATCCTACAGTCAGCATTGGCTCTGATACCAACTTGTCACGCCCAGAAATTTAGCTAATTTCTAGACTATTTTGTGTATTAAAATCCCTGTCCAGGAATCAAGCCAGGGTACACAAAATGACAAATCAATAAACAGTTCCAATCGTAAATAAAGCGTAAATACTTACAGAAGAGGCACTTAGTCCTTACACAGAAGAAGACAGCAACGAAAAGGCGAAACTAGCGTGTCTTCAGCTCCACACCACAGGCAAGCTCAACTGGGGTATAAGCCAAGGTCTTCAGTTCTGAAAAGGGGGAATAGCAAGGCTGAGTAACACCCACCGTACTCAGTAAGCCACACCAATGATGAATTTGTGCACGGGATTTTCAAAGGAAGGCTGGTAGCTCATTTGCGTAAAAGCAGCTGAAAAAAGGTAGTAGTTCGCAAACAGTAAAAAGTTGATTAATTTAACAATATTAATTTCCCACTGATTAACGTTACACCACGTTAACCAGGCCCAACCATTCCCAACTGATTGACGCTATACCACGTCAACCACTCTCCACTGATGAACGCTACACCACGTTCACCAGACTCCTCCGGTTACTGTTACACCAAGATAACCGGACTTCACTGATTAACGCTACACCATGTTAACCAGTCTCCACCGGACAACGTTACACCACGCTGGCCAGTTTTTCCTGATCAACGCTACACCACGTTGACCAGACCGCGCTGATGAACGTTACAACACGTCCACCAAGCGTCACTGATGAGCGTTACACCACGCTCACCAGTATGCACCGATTAGCGTTACACCACGCTAACTGGCCACCCCCGGTGAACTCAACGACGTCGACCGGACTCAACACCTTCCACAACACCAGTTTCATAAAGCCAGATTAATTATCTAAAGGTGAGACTAATCACGGTGAGTCTTGGCTAATATGCCCATGACCGCGGGCGTGGGTATTCGAATAGATTTACTCTGATCAGAGGTGTACAACTTTATCCACAAGACACAGCCTCACACACGTTTTCGTGCGTCGATGTGTCACCACGATACCCTGCAAGAGAGTGTGACAGGACCGTTCACGAAACCTCTCCCTAACCATCCACACCACGCTGAGGTTGCATCTGCCGATAGGGCACGCCATATTGGCCAGGCTACCCCCCTTGCGCCACGGTGAATCCGGCAGCCGATCAGCCCTACCCCAGGCCGACCCAACTCCATCCCGCTCACCCTCTTCTTCGGTGCCTAGGAGAGGGAGAAGAAACGCTTCAAGCCCAGCCGTTGCCCACGCTGCTTGTGGAAAGTACGGGTAGTTGCCTAAGTGGTTCCCGCGAACCGGTCCTTAATTGCCATGGTTGCGACAAGCAAAACCATACACCCACAGCCCACCATTTAAGTCTAATTTTAGTAATTTAACATCAGCCTATCCAAAGTTCCATTTTCTCAACATTGAGTCAAGTCATATAAAAATATTATTTAATTCCCAGGTGAGCTATGTTGCTAAGCATGGGTAAGCAGGTCCTATCTCTAGCCAATTCATCCAATGAGACCTAAGCTAGTCAATTTATCACCCAAAGCTATCAAGGAATGGATAACAAATAAACAGGGTCTCAAGTAAGTGGATAGGTTATCCCATATTCCATGTAATTGGCAAAACATGCAATTTATTTATAAATCATAAAATGTTTCACAAAGTAGGTTCAACATGCTCAAGGATGAATGTGTGACTTGCCTTGCGAACAAACATCTTCGATTGCTCTTCCAAACTCTTCCATAGACTTCGCGGTCCTTCGAAGCGGCGATTATACGCGACTACACGTAAAACAATAAAAATCCTAAGAAACTCCAAGTAAACAGTACATAAAAAATACATAAATAAGTAGATTATAATTTTAGATGAATTTAGGGAGAAGAACGGGTCAATTTAGAGTTCGGATGGAAAAGATATGGCTTCCGGAATATCGAATTCAGAAAAAATTCCGGAAAGAATTGGAAAAGAATATTCTTGGGAGTATTCTCTTGGGATTAGACTAAAGAATTATTTTTGGCACTGGAGAAAGAGTGGCACTGTCATGGGTCACGATTTCGGAGAATAGCTTGAGTGGTGGATTAGGCTTGGGCTGATAGGGCACTGGTGGATTAAAAAGGAGTCAACGGCTGGGATTCGTTTTGGATGGATTTAAACAGCCGAGATTGATTTAGGAACTTGATACGGAGATTGAATGGCCGAGATTCAACCCTGGAGTTTAAGGAGATTCGATAGTGAAAATTGGATTCAATTGATCGGACGGCTCTAATCGACCTAGAATTATCCAATAGCTGGGGCGGCTGAACTGCTGCACGCGGGACCCATGCGGGAGCATCACAGGAAGAAGAGGCCGAGCTCCTGCCATGGCGCCGGCCAAGGAGGTCAGGGCACCGGCCGAGACAACTGCGTGGCAACAGCGACGCAAGCATCGGCCCCGGGATGGCATGGCGTGGTGATCAATGATGGCACCAGGACTGGATGGAAGAGACGGAGGCGAGGCCGGCGGCTGGGCGATAGGCGGCGTCGACGACCATGACAAAGGGAACCGGAGTGGAGAAGATGGGGACGGCGAGCAAGCTCGGCTTGCGGGCTCACCGGCGGCAGACGAGGGTGACGACCGGCGACGAAGCGATGAGGACGACGGCAACTCGGTCGCGAGGACGGAGGACGGCATCCGGCAAGCTGGACGGCGATCGGCACGGCCGACACGGCTAGGCGATGGCAGCGGCAACCCGGAAGCGGAGCAGGGCGGCGGCACGGTGCGCAGGGGAGGAGCAGGCCGAGGCGGCGGTGAAGATGGGGCGGCGGCACACAGGAGAAGGGCGGCGCTGGGCTTCGGGAAAGGGAAAGCAGCAGGGGCCGGCGCAGGGCTAGAACCGCCAACAACAAAGAACGGAGGGAGGAGAAGAAACGGGCGTTGTCAGGCGAGGCTTGGGCGAAGCCAAGCGGCGACGGCTTCGGGCTTGGGGGCGGAAGAGGCGATGCGGCAGGGCGACGGGAAGGATGCGGCGACACACGGCGGCGACAAGGCGGCTCAACACAGGACGGCGACGGCGGCGTAGGTGACGATGGCCATCGGCGACCTCGGTAGGTTGGAGAAGAGGAACGAAGCGCTGCCGACGATGAGGACGCTGAGCACAAAAGGGGAAAGGACAGAGACGCCGAGGGGGAAAGAGAGGATAGAGGCGTCGGGGGTGACGAAGTGGATGCTCACCGGCGACGGACGGCGACATAGATGGTAGACCAGAGACGGCAGGTGGCGAAGACGTGGCCGGGCGAAGCGCGATGTGCCGAGAAAAACGGCGGCGCGTGCTGAGAAACGCGGTGGCGTGGGAGCGTGGGGGCGTGGACCGAGTCCGGGGCGGCGCACAGCGGTTGCAGGGCAGCGGAGGCCGGGGCGGCGCGGGCGACTCAGGCTGGGGCCGGGGCGGCGCAGGCTGGGCCCAGAGAGGAGCGCAGCCGAGGGGCTCGGCCTAGGCGACGGCGGCGGCTCGGCTAGCTCCAAAGCAGAGAGAGAGAGTCAAGAAGAAGATGAATAGGAGGGCAGAACTAGAAAGGAGATAAAAATAAAAAGGGGAAAGAAAAATTGGAAGAAAAGGAAAACAGAAAAGGAGGAGAAAAGGTGGGGATTTTTGGGAATTTCTCCAGAAACTTCAAATTTATAATTTAAAATTTTAAAATTTCGAGAAGTATCAGGAATATCGAAAATTGGGAAATTGTTCAGAATTTTGGAGGGTCGTGAACGTCGGCGTATATATATTTGGAACATCGGAAATGTTGAAACAATTTTGGAGATCAAAATATTTCTCTGGAATCGAGGAGATTCGCCGGGATTTTTGAAACTCTCCAAGCATAAGAATATTTTGGGAATTTCGAGGATATTGGAAAGAGTTAGCAGGAATATTCCGAAATCAGGAAAAATGGGAATATTTACGGAATGAGGAACTTGGGAAAACTAGAGGGGATTTTGCGTTGACCGAGAAATTAGGATATTCGAGGAATATGTTTCATGAAGTTTGGGAAACGGAATAAATGAACTTCCAAAATATGGGGAATATTTTGGGAGTCGAGAACGGGAGAGGAAATAGTTTAGGAAATATTCGATCGCTTGAAATATCGGTATATTTGGAGAATTGGAACATCGAGAAGGTTTTAGGGTTCCAGGAGCGACAAGAAACCCTGGATGAAAGGAGAGTCAGAGTTCACGATGAATAGGGAGACTTCAAAGGACTGAACCGAAACGACCCGAACAGGGGAAAAGACAGGGGTTTTATTATAGATTTATATAATTATAGAAATGATCTTTGTCCCATTAAAATTAATTCTGGAGCTCCGAAAATTCCGACAAAATTTCAGAGAGTTTATTAAATTGTGGGGAATTTACCAGAAATAAATGCCACCACAAAACAGATAGAATTTATTCTGATAAATACTTAAACACTTAAAATATTCCAACAAGAACCCCAGGAATACAAAGCATCCAAGTATTTATTTAAAATTTTCAACTTGGAATTTTTAATATTGAAACTTTCAAAATTTTATTCAAACACATTTCTCAAACAAAAATTTTCTAGCGTATTCTTGTATTACGATTTACCCAAAAACAATTTTTAATTAAACCGATTTTTTGGGCGTGACAGATGTATTCCTTTGAGGATGTATGGTGGTGGTTCTAATGAACTTGTGTGGTCGGGCCCTCAGGGGACGCCCTGCCTCTTCTTATTTATTAGGGGACAGGGTTACAACGTAGGAGTCACAACCGGACTATGACCAAGGAATCTCCTCTGAGAGATATTACGTACCCGACTCGGACTATATTTTTCTTATCGTACAAGGCTAAGTCTGCTGAGTTCTATCATATCTCTAATTACAAGGCTAGGCCCATCCTCTATCTGAGTGGTCCATATGTTTGTCATGAGATACCCGGGGCCCATAGCCTCCACACGTATCTCCTGACAGTATGTTGCCATGTTATCGTCTAAACACGTCCAGTTTTTCGTGACCTGATTCACTACGAGTTGAAAATCCCCGCATACTACCAGTCGGCGGATGCCGAGTGATATGGCGATGCGAAGCCCATGATGAGTGCTGCATACTTGGCAACATTGTGGGATACTGGAAAGTGTATCTAAAGGACATATTTGAGTTTTTTACTAGTGGGTGACGTCAGATCGATGCCAGCCCCTGCTCCGCTGATCCGTAGAGAACCCTCAAAGTACATCGTCCAATACTCTAGCTTGTCAGTTAATGTGGTTGTCTGAACTTCTGTCCACTTGGCCACGAAGTCGGCAAGTGCCTGTGACTTGATTGCTGTCCGCGGCTGAAAAGCGATATCAAACGCCATCAACTCGAGTGTCCATTTAGCGATTCTGCCGGTGGCCTCATGATTGTGTAGGATGTCCCCGAGTGGATACGATGTGACGATTGTAATCTGATGCGACTGAAAATAGTGCACCAACTTCTGGATAGTTATGAGCAAGCCATATAGCAACTTCTGGACTTGGAGATATCTCATCTTGGATTCGCCTAGGACTTCCCTGACAAAGTAAACTTGTGAAGGCCATGGCCCTGGGTACCTCATGATAAGCATATGGGCTACTCGGATAGAGGATGGGCCTAGCCTTGTAATTAGGGATATAGTAACCCTCGGCAGACTTTGCCTTATACGATAAGGAAAATACAGTCCTAGCCGGGTACGTTACATCTCAAAGGGGAGATCTCTTGGTCAGAATCCGGCTGGGACTCCTACTTTGTAACCCTGTCCTCTAGTATATAAGGGGAGGCAGGGTGCCCCATCAAGGCAGAAGCACACAAGTTTATCAGAACTACCATCGTATATCCTCAAACGAATACATTACAGCTGGACGTAGGGTATTACCTCACATCGAGGGTCTGAACCAGTATAAACCTTTCATGTTCCTTTGCAATCCATCAAGTTTCGGTCCGACGAGTAGCCCTATATTCATGTTACCGGTGTAAAACATCGACAGTTGGCGCGCCAGGTAGGGGCTTCGGTGAGATCAACATCAACAAGCTCGATGGATCCAACAACTGGAGTCGATGGCAGCAAATTCTCCCCCGGAGACACGATCATGTTCGGCAACCTCGACTTCATGGCCAACAAATTCGGCAACCTCACCTTGGCCGACTCAGACTTGATCCGATCTACCAGGGAACCGGCCGACTCCGCGCCAGTCAGCCCACACGACACTGCAGCAATCGTCGCCGACTTGCTGCGGCAATCTTCTACTTGTCTGGGTCTCGGGACAACTCTCCTCTTTGACGTCCGACTCGGACTCGGCCTTGAGCCAGCCGGGGTTGGGCTAGGAAGGGGGGAGGTCGTCAATCTCCCGTGCAGACTCAGCAGCGCCGTGGGCATCTACAATCTACAACCCACGCGGTAGACCCGATCCCCTGCGGTTCAGTTCGGACATGGCCCAGAGCCGTTCGAGATTGGATCTAGGGAGGTTGGAGTTGTAATCAACCCCATCAACTTTTCCGAGTCCGACTCTAAGTCGGACAGCAGTTCGGCAAGCTTCTCCCCGCCAAGAGAAATCTTCATGGCATCCAAAGGCTCTACTCCTACTCAGGAATCACACCAACTACGTGAGCAGCAAGAGGAGGAGGCCTGCCGACAGCGAGAACAACAAGAGAAAGAAGCAAGACGCCTGCACGCCAACAACGACGACCTGCGCAGGGCTGGGCGGACTGCTCAGCAACAAATCCTCCAAACCCGAGTCGGTGACCACGACGTTTTGGTAACTCCTCAACAGAACATCGTGGCTGTTGCAACTCTACTGGATACACTCCAGTTCGGGCCTGATCACCAGGTCACCCTGACTATAGCCAGGATAAAAGCTATGATCACCGCTGCTGCACGTCAACAGCACCAACAGTCGGGTGACACACTCATACCGACCAACCGATCAGCTTCCCCAATGGTAGTTTCATCCACCTCAAAGCGACGCCGAGTGGCCGGCTCCAGTCAGCCGCACATAGAGGCACGTCAGACGTCACTCAGCAACCCCAACAACAACCGGCGGCATCAAAGCAACCGTTTGGACAACCAGAATCTCCAAGGCCGACTACGGCGTGACCTTCGATAGGACATCAACACTCAGCATCGTGAATGAGAGGAAGACGAGCAACATCAATTGGAAGACGAGAATGAGCGCTTCGGCCTCCCCCACGAACGGTTTCATCCCCGTAGTCGGAGCCGAAGTCCTCACACAGATGAGGGTATACCAGCCTTCACCCATGAAATACAACAAGTCGACTGGCCATCTGGTTTCAAGCCGACTGGAATTGAAATATACAATCGGAAGACCAACCCTGAGTCCTGGCTCACGGTCTACACTCTGGCGATCTGAGCAGCTAAAGGAGATCACAAGGCCATGGCTAACTATCTCCCAGTCATTCTAACCGACTCGGCGAGGACATGGCTAACAGGACTCCCAAAGAGGTCAATCGGCTCCTGGGGAGAACTCCGGGAAAGCTTCATCGCCAACTTCCAAGGGACGTACGAGAGACCATCTTCTGAATACGACCTGTATTAGTTGCATCAAAGAAAGAACGAGTCTCTTCGTGACTTCATCAAGAGGTTCTCTGAGAAGAAGAATTCAATCCCAATGATCAAGGACGAGGTCGTCATCGCCGCCTTTCAAAAAGGAATCAAAGACACCCGCTCATCGCTAAATTCACTCGGAAACCTCCCAACTCTATCAAGACTCTATTCGACATGGCGAACAAGTACTCCTACTCGGCCGACACTGTTGCTGAGGCCCTCGATGACAAGAAGGCACCTTGACAGAAGAAGCGGAAGGACACTGATGACGCGGCCCCGACTAAGGTTGGGAACCGCAAACGCAAATCGAACGGCTTCATTGTGGCAGTCGATCACAACCGTCTTCGACCTTCAACAACTGGAGATTATTAGAACAACAATGACATGCTCGGGGGCTCAAAAGCCCAAATGCAATGATGGCATCCCCACTCCCAAATACCGAACAGCTAAGTCGCTTTCTGATAAATATTTCCTCACTTGGCCTTGCCAATGGCATAGCTGCTTATACCTAATAGGTGTACAAGCTGCACTTTTCTCTGTTTCTTCTCTTAAATGATTGCAAAAGTACATGAGTAGCATAAATTCCAATCCATGAAACTTTGCTCCATGAAAGACGAACTCAAGTCACCCAAAACACGTGTTTGGGAAAGAGCCATGAGCCAACTCCCGACGCTAGGGGGCTATGACTAGTCGGGCAGAGTGCTTAAACGTAAGTTGTCAACTACTCGAAGAAATTAATATCAATAAGAGGAAAAACACATATTTACATATATTGTAAAATACATAAATTTTCTTCGGGTGATTGTTTTCATCATCAGATGCTACTCATCCGATAGGTTTATACTGCAGGGCTAGCTCCGGATATACGTGACAAGAACTCAGGGCTATGAGCCTATCTCCTACTCTCAGGGGCTGGACCAGTCTACCAAGAATCACTCAGAATGCTCCATGAGGGCTACTGACCAAGTACTTGCGCCAGTCAGGATGTCATCTTCCCTGGCTACACTCCATGTGGGCTAATAACCAACCTTCGGCACCAGTCAGAGCTCGGCTATCACTCGGCTAGGTCAGGTGCGCCCCATGAGGGTCGTCAGCCGAATCCTACGCTAATGCTAGGTTCGGGTACCTTATTCGGTCGCAACTCCGCTAAGTTGGGTACGCCCATGAGGGGTCACCAGCCAAATCCTATGCTAATGCGAGGTTCGGGTACCTTATTTGGCTAACAACTGACCTCTGGCGCCAGTCGGGGCTCGTGTACCACTCGGCTAGGTAGGGTACACCCCATGAGGGTCGCCAGCCGAATCCTATACTAATGCTAGGTCCGGGTACTTTATTTGGTCACAACTCTGCTAGGTTGGGTACGCTACATGAGGGTCGCCAGCCAAATCCTATGCTAGTGCATGGTTCGGGTACCTTATTTGACTATAATTCTGTTGGATAGGGTATGCCCCATGATGATCTTGATAGGGTCAGAAGGGTCTAGGGGGATCTTCTTTTTCTCTGAATCTGCTGAAATTCCAGACTTGGCTATTTTCTTCGCCGAAACTTGGTCGTCCTCATTTGCGGTTGTTGCAGCTAGTCGGATGTTGCTTCGTCCGACTGCCACTTCATGAGACTGGGCCAACTTGTAACTCTTCTTGTCATAGGTGAAGGCTTGCTTGACATCGCTACGCAAGGAAAATACTCCTGCTGGTCCTGGCATCTTGAGCACCATGTATGAATAGTGGGGCACTGCCATGAATTTGGCTAGTGCAGGCCGCCCGAGTATGGCATGGTACGAGGTCTCGAAGTCGGCAACCTCGAAGTAAATGTTCTCGGTTTGGAAATTCTCCCACATGCCAAAAGTAACTGGCAGAGTGATCTGTCCGAGTGGACTGGAAGAGAGGCTGGGGATTACCCCATGGAAGGGAGCTGTACTCGGCCGCAGCTCAGATCGAGGGATCTTCATCTCGTCGAGCGTCTTGGCAAATAAAATGTTGAGAGCGCTTCCTATATCGATGAGAACCTTCTTCAATTTGACACTCCTGTTGACCGGGTCTAGGATGAGTGGATAACGTCCTAGATACGTGACTCGGTCGGGGTGGTCCGCGCGGTCAAAAATGATTGTCGTCTTTGACCAACACAGGTACTAGGGGGCGCCTGACGAGACCAAATTGACCTCTCGGGCCGTTAGCTTCTATTTTTGCTCGGACTCGTATGCAAATGGCCCTCCAAAGATGTGATTGAGCTCAGCCTAGGGATCTTGATAGTTGCCGGTTGCGCCTGAGTCTGGCATATCCTTGTCCTTGTTGTCGCCAAATATTTATGTTTGCTCGGAAGCGAACTTCTTGAGTATGAAATAGTTCTTAGTCGTGTGCTTCCCCTTTGGGTGGAAAGGGCATGGCCCGTTCATAACCTTCTGGTATTCATCCGTCCTCGGGGGTCGCGGTCGGCTGCGCTCAACAGCTGCCACAACATTGTCCGACTTGCTTTTGCGATTGTCGGACTTAGTCAGGGCCGCATCTTCAGTGTCCTTCCATTCCTTCTGTCGAGGCTCCTTCTTGTCGTCCAAATCCTCAGCAACAGCGTCGGCCGAGTTGACATATTTGTTCGCCATGTCGAATAGAGCTTTGACATAACTTAAAGGCTTTCGAGTGAACTTAGCGATGAATGGGGTGTCCTTGGCTCCCTTGCAGAAAGCGGCGATGACAACCTCGTCCTTGATCTTGGGTATTGAGTTCCTCCTCTTAGAGAGTCGCTTGATGAAGTCGCGGAGGGACTCGTTCTTCCTCTGGTGGCACTGATATAGGTCGTACTCGGAAGAAGGCCTCTCGTTTGTTCCTTGGAAATTTGCAACAAAATGCTCACGGAGTTCTCCCCAGGAGCTGATTGACCGCCTGGGAAGCCCTGTTAGCCATGTCCTCATCAAGTCAGCCAAGGTGACTGGGAGGTAGTTAGCCATGGCCTTGTGATCGCCTCTGGCCACACGGATTGCCAAGGTGTAAACTGTTAACCAGGACTCATGATTGGTCTTCCCGTCGTACTTCTCTATTCCAGTCGGCTTGAAGCTAGATGGCCAGTCGACTTGTTGTAGCTCCTGGGTGAACGCCGGCACTCCTTCATCTGGATGATGGCTCCGACTTCGACTACGGCGATGAAATCGCTCGTGGTAGAGGCCGAAGCGCTCATGCTTATCTTCTAGTCGGTGGCGCTCGTCCTCCTCACGTTTTTAGCGTCGGGCGTTGATATCATGGCGGAGATCCCACTGTAGTTGGCCTCGGGCGTCCCGGTTGTCACGGCGGTCATCTTGATGGTGCCTGCAAGGTGTCGAGTAATGTGGCAGCTGTCACGACGTTTTGCTGTGGGAGGATCTCTTGGTCGCCTACTCGGGTTTGGAGGATCTCTTGCTGAGTAGTTTGCCCAGCTTTGCGCAAGTTGTCATTGCGAGCATCGCACTCGGCTTGTAGGCATCGTGCGTCTTCTTCCTGGTGCTCACGCAGTTGGCAAGCCTCCTCCTCTTGCTGATCGCGTAGTTGGCATGCATCTTGTGTGGGAGTTGAGCCCTTGGACACCATGAACACTTCGCGTGGTGGAGAAAAGCTTGCCGAGCTGCTGTCTAACTGTGAGTCAGAGTTGGAGTAGTTTAGGGGGGGTGATTACAACTCCAACCTCCCTGAATCCGATTTCGAGTGGCTCTGAGCCGCATCTGAGTCGAACTCCAGGGGATTGGATCTGCCACATCGGAGTTAGATTGAAGTTATCCGCCGCATTGCTGAGTCCGAACAGGAGATTGATGATATCCTCCTCCCTTAGCCCAACCTCGGCCGGCTCGAGGCCAAGTCCAAGTCAAACATCGAAAGAAAGAGTTGTCCCTGGATCCACGCATCTTGGGGATTGCTGCAGCATGCCACCGAAGATAGCTGCAGCGTTGAGTAGGCCGATTGGCGCAAAGTCGGATTGGTTTCTAGCCGATCGAGTCAAATCCGAGTCGGTCAGGGTGAGGTTGCTGAACTTGTCGGCGACGAAGTCAAGGCTCCCGAAGCTGATTGTCTGCCCGGGGAAGAACTTGACGCCGTCGACTCCGGTGGTTGAATCCATCAGGCTTGTCGAAGATGATCTCACCGAAAGTCTCCACCTGGCGCGCTAACTCTTGATGCTTTGTATCGGCAATAATAATATGGGGCTACTCGTGAGACCTAAATTTGATGGATTGCAAATGAACACGAAATGAGTTTATCCTAGTTTAGGTCCTCAAGGTAAGGTAATACCCTACTTCTAGCTGTTGTGTATTGTCTTTGAGGTTTCTCTGATGAGATTGTGCTCTTGTATTGTTGTCTGTGCCAGGAGGCTCCTCACCTCTCCTTATATACTGAGAAGACAAGGTTATAAGTTAGGAATCTCAGTCGAACTCGACCAAGGGATTTCCTTCTTGGAATACAACGTACCCGGCTAGGAATATATTCCTTTTCTTATTACACAAGGTAATATGTACCGAGTCCTATTGTATCCCTAATTATATGATTAGACCCATCCTCTATCGGAGTGGCTTCAATGCTTCTCATAAGATACCCGGGGCCTATGGCCTCTACAAGAAGTAAGTTTTTGAGCTTGAAATGACTAGTGATACTATTTGGAATAGTATAGTAGCACAGTAATTTGCATCCTTGCTCTATGGAACGGTCTGGTTGAGGATAGCTGATGAAAGATACCACTATTGGCCACCATGCGAATAGGGATGATGACTTAGATTATTTGAGATGGCCACCATGCGAATAGGGATGATGACTTATTATTTGAGATTTGAAATTTAAGGTGTCATGGATCGACAACTAGACAGACAAATTCTCTCTTTATGATAGTCGGGATGTTCTTTAACCTTTTCTCCAAAGTGATAAAAGAATGCTATATAGGCCTCGTAATTTCTTTGCCATTAATGAGCTAATGTGCACATTAATTTGAAGAGCACTTAATAAGTAGCTGATTTTGTGTCGGTTTCATATTGGAGCCAATTGAATATCTGATCACTTCGCTTTGCTTTGTAATGGAATATCTTTTGCTTGTTCTGTGTTTGCCAGCAAATTAAATTGTCCGAGGTTTGCTCACACTCTTATTTACATGGACAGTTGCTAATTGTTGTGATGCTGGATTACTGACAAGCATTAACACCGAAGACTACTGCATGGCTGCTGCTTTTATGCTTGTTGGCTAAGGTCATTTACTGATTCCCTTCCCAACATAATTTCTCATGTTTATTATTACATGAGATTAATTCTAGCAGTAGCAGATGAAATCAGCATAATTTGAGATTTGTTAGACATATTGGTTTCAAGCTGTGTGACAATTATTGGATCAGACATAGGAGGTCCTATGAATTTTACCATATCTTGGGGTACCTAGGTTAACTGATTAACATATCTGGTTTTTGTTTTAATAGTGTCAGTATTCAGTTCGTGTTAATGATTGAACCAGTAATGGTTAGTAAAAAAAACCTTCTACAATTTTAGCTAAATGGTGCTCTAAATCAATTTTAGTTATTAGAGCACTCTGTAATTTTTGTAAGTGATTGGTTATGTCCAGTAAAAATATTAGCAATTAGAGGCAACATTTATTCAGGAATCTACGTAGCTCACCACCAGTTAAGTATTAGCTATATTAGAGGCAACATTTTAAGTCTGCATAACTATGCAATTAGAAATATCTATGGTTCATTGATTTTTTGTGCTTTTCAAACCTCTTTATCCTGTGCCATAAGTTTCTTTCCTTTATTGTGCGATGCAGAGGGAAGGGGCGCAGGCGGAGACAGGCGCGGGGCTGTGCGGGGTGGGGGCATAGACTGGCTAGGGTTTCGGCGATGGCATACAACGTGGAGGGAAGGGGCACGGGCGGAGACAGGCGCGGGGTGCAGACCGGCACACGGAGCTGTGCTCGCTCGGCGTGCGGCGCCCTCAGCGTCAAGTTCGTCGGCGGCGACCACCGGCTCAGGTTCATGCCACTCTTAGCCAATCTAAGTTGGTTGTATTATAAAAGCATATTATGATTTTTTTTCCCTTTTCTATTTTAGCATTGTCATTATCGCAATTGATTTCAGTCGCTGGATTTTGATCCAATGGTGTATGTGCATTAGTAATACACGTGCTTTTCCATGATTGGGGAAAAACCTACCCCTCCAAATGATTTGGATGGAATTTAGATATTTTGCACTAACTAAAGTTTCACAATTAGCACTGGTTTATCATGCACACGTGTCAGCTGCTAGCTGTAAATTTTGGATTTGGAGAAGTGGTTAAAATTGACATATTTGCTAATGTGTATGACAGGTTGGGGATTGATCAAGTTTTTTTTCCTGTGCTGTAACAGGATGAAAACAGTAAGCTGGTTGCTTGATCTGAAACTTCTGCATATGGAATTGCTGATTTTATCGATGTAAGCCCTTGTTCTATAACTCAGATTTACTCATTCTTGGATGTTTTTCTGGCTTGCACTTGTTAATTGCTAACATAGTAGGCAATATGATACCTAAAACTCATTAATTGTGACTATGCTGTTAGCCATGTGTTCTGTTTTAGTGCGGCAGCTATGCTTAAGCATGGCACCCAACGTACATTTAAAATTGGTGTTAGCAATGCATTTTAGAAACAGATTTTATTTGCATGGAAGCAAAATAAAATCAAGGTTTTTTGTTTCATATAAGAAATGTCTACCACCCTGACTTATTTTTTGACATATTTTCTTGGTTTTGCAGTAAAGCAAATCCAAGGTTTACACAATTAATCAATACCATGAGTAGCAGCCTGACAGGTTGGGGCGGCAGCTGTGGTACGGGCGGCATCGGCGCAGCCTCCTATGTGAAGGTATGGCCATCTTGATTGCTAATGTGTATTTGGTTTTAGAAAAAGACTGCTACTGCTGTTTTTCTCTTTCATTGTCAGGCAAATGTTCATAGTTGGCTTTTTATTGTGTTAGTATATGCAGTACTGTATATATTCTTAGTTCAGAAAGAAACCAATGTTTCTTGTTCTTATAGAAAGTTTGTTAATGTTAGGCCTGCCGGATACAGCCTACAGAGGCAAGCAAATCCCCCAAGAGCAAAATCCCAAACCCAAATGCAAAGGTATAGCTATCTGGTAAGTTGAAATTTGAAATGTGAAAGTGGGAATGGATTTGTCTGATGGCTGGGTTTCCCTATTTTCTTATTGCTTGTTTGATATGATAAACATTAAGGGTTATAATTTCTGTGTATTAGAGAGGTGCCATGATATATTCAATATGAAATTCTGTAGATTACGTATTTCTTGGTCTGGTTGCACATTAGATAATTAATTGAAGTCAAAATGCAATTTGCAATAGACCAACAGTAATAATTGTGCGTACTCATGTGCAGTGCATGTCTTGTACAGAGTTTCAGTGATTATGCATGGGTGTTTCATGCATAGGTGCAATAGCTAGAATAATATTTATGCACTGTACCTGCTAGATCCTATGTTTGATACATGGACATTGCTCCAAGTAACATCAGAATCTGCAGGTAATATATACCTTCTGTTTTCTTCATAGAAATTTATCAATGGTTTAGCACACCTTTAATGAAAGCTATGATGTCGACGAGCAAGGGTTTATGGAGCACACTACCATTGCACCTCGCTTTGTATAAATTACTTGATTTTCTAGGTAGTTAGGACATGTGACAAAATTAATGTTGTAATGCAAATCTTATGCAGATGTCTGTGAGTTAGATATGCCAATTTTGGATTTATCCAGGTAGTGCAGCAGCTGAGCATGCACCATATCCATGGAGACAAGAACAAGAACCAAGTGTACAACTTCAAGCGCAACAAACTTGCTATGTTGCATTCTTCTAATTTTATGAAGCAAACTAGATTTATTATATTATGAGGAGGATGATTTTCTATTTGAATAATCAAATTTGGATCGCATCAAGGACTAACGGTGACTTAGAGGAAATCAAAATAGTAACGTGAAGATGGAGTTAAAGCAAGTGCATGCTCATGGATAGATTTCTATATTTTTAGAGATTGTACAAATCTCTTTTTGTATTGAAGGATGGCACACATGATAGATTGAAGTATTGGCTAGCTTAATTATGTTTTTATTCAATGATTTTTTCATTCTTGGATGAGATGGATGTCAGCCAGAACCTCCGACCGGGAGCAAAACAAATTCAAAATGTCAGCCGGAACCTCCGGCCAGGAGTAAACAAAAACCCACAATCACAATGAACACATGAGGAAGTATTTTTTGTGTTGTGCAAAATGCCTCCCCCCCCCCCCCCTTCTGAATATATTGATTGCCTATTTATACACAAGTGCTAACTAAAAACAAAAAAAACAAAGTAGTGGCCGAGTGGAGCTCCTGCCATGAACCAGAGCGCATGCAGATTGTGCCGCACAGCTCGCCACAGAGCAGCTTCATCGTGGTCACTAACAGGACATGCTCAGGATGGAAGAGAATCCAAAACCTAAGTCTATCAGAGAAAAGGTTTGAGCGGGAACTCAGGGTTACAGAATTGATCACATTTCACCCCTTAAGCCTGAAGTTCCTTGCCAATCTTAACGACGCCCAGCAGCACACGGAGTTCTGAGAACCGATCACGCGCCAGCGGCTTCGTCAGTATGTCAGCCAGCTGGTCCTCAGTGCGGACGTGCTCAATGTCCATCCTCCCGTCGCCAATGCATTCTCAAATGAAATGATATCTGACATCTATATGTTTGCTTCGATCATAGAAGACAGGATTCTTACTGAGGGCTATCGCCGATTGGCTGTCCATCTTCAGTAGGAAGGCGGCGCGCTGCTCGCTCTTCAATTCAGCCAAGAGCTGCGCCAACCAAATGCCTTGACAGGCCGCCGTCGTCCCCTCAATGTATTCAGCTTCGCAGGAGGAGAGAGCGACGACCTTCTACTTCTGGGACTGCCAGGTCATCGGGCATGAGTCGAGGAAGAACAGCACGCCGGTGGTGCTCTTCCTTGTATCAATGTCGCCGCCCATGTCGGCATCACTGAAACCGAGCAGCTTCAGCTCTGCCCCGGTGCGCCTGTAATGGCAGCCATAGTCAATCGTACCGACGATGTAGCGTAGAATCCGCTTCACCGCGTTGAGGTGCTCGGAGGTGGGGCTCTCCATGAATCGGCTGACATAGCCGACGGCGAAGGCGATGTCCGGCCTGGTATGCACCAAGTACCGGAGGCAGCCGACGAGGCCCCGGTACTCAGTGGCGTCCACCGGCGCCGCTATACTCGCCTTTGACAGCCTCAGGCGGGGCTCCATGGGAGTGTGGCTCGGATTGCAGCGGCTATGCCCACACGCTCCAGAATCTTGCGCCCGTATGCCGCCTGGGACAGCCTGATGCCGTCGCTCCCCTACTACACCTCAATGCCCAGGTAAAAATAGTGTAAACCGAGGTCACTCATTCTGAACCTGGAGCTCATCTGCTGCATGAACTTGGCGATCCCGGTGGCGTCGTTCCCGGTGATGACGAGGTCGTCGACATAGACCCCCACCAGCAGCCGAGAGGCGCCCTCGCCGCGGGCGTAGACGGAGTGCTCCGACGCACTGTGGCTGAAGCCGTGCACCACCAGCTTCTCGTCGAGCTTGGCGTTCCACGCGCGCGGTGCTTGATGAAGTCCGTAGAGCGCTTTGTCCAGGCGCAGTACCTTGTCCTCTTGATCGGTGACGACGAAGCCAGGATGTTCCCGGACGTAGACCTCCTCCTGCAGCTCCCCGTTGAGAAACGCCAATTTGACGTCCATATGATGAACCCGCCACCCCTCCTGGGCAGCGAGGGCTAGCAGCAGCCGCACGGACTCGATGCGAGTGACAGGCGCGAAGACCTCGTCGAAGTCCATGCCGGGCTGCTGGACATAGCCCTTCGTGACAGGCCTGGCCTTGTGTTTGATCACCTCGCCGGTGCCATTCTTCTTCACTTTGAAGAGCCATTTTAACCCAATCGGGCAATGATCAGGCGGAAGGGGCACCAGACGCCATGTCTGGTTGCTCTCGATGGAGTCCATCTCCTCAATCATGGCGCGGCGCCAGGACTGGTGCTTCTCAGCCTCGACGAAGGTGGCTGGCTCCTCCTCGATCTACAGATGGAGCTCAGCAGCTACCTAACACGCGACGAGGCCAGGCGGTGACGCTGCTTCGAGGACGTTGTCGATGGTGCGGTACCTCGGCTCGATGTCGTCGTTGCCGGCGTCCCAGTACTCCTCCGCGTCCAGAGGCGGCGAGATGAACTCTAGCTGGGGCAGCGGTGTGCCTGCCATGAAGGCGCCGGGGCTCGCTGCAGGGGCTGGTGTCGCCGGGGGCTCTAATGAGCCTGCATTGGTGTCGGCGTCGAAACGCCCGTCGCCCAGCTCCATCGCATGGTACTCCACAACGAAATCCGCGCCAGCCTCCATGTCCTCGTCCTCATCCTTCCAGCTCTAGGACGCTGGCTTGTCGAAGACCGCATCCCTGGACACGATGGTGCGACGTGTTGCCGGGTCGTAGAATTGCCATGCCTTGGCGCCTAGTTTGTAGCCGATGAAGACAGCCAGAGCGCCATGGTCGTCGAGCTTCTTCAGGTGCGGCTTCGTCGCCTTGACGTACGCCACACACCCAAACGTGCGCAGGAAGTGCACATTCGGCCTGTGCCCGTGCCAGGCCTCATACGGCGTCATGCCGTCGATGGCCTTGGTGGGAGCGCGGTTCAGCAGGAAGATAGCGGTGGCGACCGCCTCGCCCCAGAAGAACACCGGCATGTTTCGGCTCTTCAGCAGACTGCGCGCCATGGCCACGACCGTCTGGTTCCGCCACTCGACGACGCTGTTCTGCTGCGGTGTGTACGGCACAGTGTGCTGCCGCTCAACGCCGTGCTCGGTGCAGTACTCCTCGAATTCAACAGAGGTGAATTCACCCCCATTGTCAGTGCGCAGAACGCGCAGGCGCCGGCCTGCCTCCACCTCCACCTTCGCCTGGAATTTCTTGACGGCGGTGAGTGTATCGCTCTTGGCGGCGAGCAGTGTCACCCATATGTACCTGCTCCAGTCATCAACCAGCAGAAGGAAGTACTGCTTACCACCGGGTGTCGCCAGCTGTTAACGCCAAAATTTGGTATGGTTCTTTATCAGATTCGGTTAAAGGAGAAATTACAGATAATTAGCGGGGACCAATCCAGAGGAAGCCGAGTTTGGAAAGAAGTCATGGAGACCATAGCGTGGCAGTCTAATGCCTTATCTGTTAATTAGGCAGTAATAATATTTTATCTTTTAGGAAGCCTGATCTCGTATCCGATCAGGCCTGGTTAGTGTTTTCTTTATGATTAGGAAACTCCTGTTTCGTGTCTGATCAGGACTGTATCAACTCGGGGTATAAATACGTATGCTCGGGTGCTTTGTAATCATCTCAATCAATCAGATCAATACAAATTTCGGTGCATCGCCACCCTATTCAACGGGTTCTTGCTTCTCGAGCCGGGCTGCATCGGTTAAGTTCGACCTCCTGCGAGAGGGTAAGTCTCGTTACCTCGACTACCGTTCTGACTAGGACTTTCTCGGTTAGGTCCGATATTCTAGTCGGCCTGCGGTAGTCAGCTTACCACGATGTATCTATTCTGTCCACGGCTGCATCAGTTAGGTTTGATCTCATAGGCCGAGTAGATATATCACATCACGCGTGCATAGATTTATCGGTTTACTGGGTGTAACTTATCATCGGTTTGTGTTGCATCGGTTAGGTCTGACCTACTAAACTACGTGATAAGTTATTCCTGCTAGATTGATCGGTTTCATGCAAGCATTTTATCGGGATGTATAGCCGATAAGTTATCATATTTTACATCACAATTGCATTAGATCTATCGGCTTATTGAGGTTTTATTATCATCGTCAGTCTGTGCTGCAATGGTTAGGTCCGATCTACTAGACTGGTGATAATAATTCTATCCTTAATGAGCCGATGGATGTTTATGCGATGTTCTATCGGAGTGCTTAGCCGATAGGTTATCTTTGGTTAATCAAGGCCGATTACATTGTTTAACACGTTTTTAGCACACCGCACCGTTATCGGCTTTTCGGCCGATACATATACTACTGGTAATTGGCTAGTTTATTTGTTTATATTGTTATTGATTCCTTAGCCACATGGTTTACTTATTCTATACATCTACGCCATCATCGGCTCCCAGCCGATGTGTAAGTGCTACGGTGCATATCGGCCATCGGCCGATGGGGTGAGTCCAAATCGGCTTCCAGCCGATTGGCTCAATGACCTAATATTTTCTATCTCCTTATCAATTGCAGGGTCAAATTGACTGGCACGCCTAGGAACCTCAAGATTTAGGACCTGCACTGGAGTTAAGCAGATCTCCCAGGCCTTCACGTGTCTGTAGGCGCCGAACCAGATCATCGGCTCGTCCATAACGCTACCGGTGATTTTCGGTGCCAATACGTTTTTGGCACGCCTGGTGGGACCCAGAATTTCAACATGGCTGGAAAAGAGATAAAAACAGACAACGTGATTCCGGTCAGCATGGAGGATTTGACAGATGAGCAGAGACAGCAAGTCGAGCAAAATATGGCTAATTTTCAGAAACTTTGCTTGGAATCGTTCGGCATGACGCGACAAGGGCCGATTTAGAAATCTTAATTTCCAAAACCAGTTTTGGTAGGAGAATCGAGCCGTACACCACCTGAGAGTCCACTAGTAAAACCCTTACAGGAGATTGTGAATGAAGCAGTACATCACGCGCTCATCAATTAATTTGGGATCCTGGTGAACACACTCCACAATCTCATCAAGAAGACGATGGATGGATCGATTGCTCAAGAGCCTACTCGAGGTCCTGTTTATCTCCCGCCAAAGATGGAGCCAAATCAAGTTACTTATGGAATTAAAAAAGACTGGCCGGAAAATTTATTTTCACAGAATCAGGCTGGGGGGCAACAGGATATTCCTACGAGATACCATCAATCAGCTTATTATGGGGGATATCAGTAGAATTACCCATGTGGTATTGGCGATTCCGGTAATCATCAGAGAGAATACCCCAGGCAGAATCGGCTACCAACTCCACCCATACAATATCAGCAGGAGATCCCAAGGGAAGAAGATTTGTCGGCAAGGGTTGCAGAGATAGTGAGGGAACAGTTCGGGATAAAGCCAAAAGAGCAGACGTTTATGTATCGGCATCCATATCCCGAGTGGTTTGACAGAGTGCCATTGCCACACCGATACAGAGTCCCAGATTTTTCCAAGTTCTTAGGGCAAGACAGCACATCTCCAGTAGAACACGTTAGCCGATTCCTGGCACAGTGCGGAGAGGCATCGGCGGAGGAGGCTCTGAGAGTTAGGTTTTTCCCCTTGTCGCTATGTGGATCGGCTTTTACATGGTTCTCCTCATTACCACCAAATTCAGTTCGGGGATGGGCTGATCTAGAAAAACAGTTTCACAAGTACTTCTTTGCTGGAATCCATGAGATGAGACTGACAGATTTGACATCGGTTAGGCAGCGACCAGACGAAACAGTACTGGAATATATTCAGCGATTTCGGGACGTTAGAAACCGATGTTACAGTTTGAATCTGAGTGATGGGCATCTAGCCGACTTGGATTTTCAGGGTCTCTTAGTGCCAATTAAAGAGAGATTTTCATCACAGGAGTTCGAGTCCCTAGCGCACCTGGTACAGAAGGTATCGGCTCATGAAAGCCGATTTCAGGAGGCGAAAAAGGATAAATATCAAAGAAGGGTTGCTTAGGTGCAGGTTTATTCATCGGACTCAGATGATGAAGAATCTGATGCTGAAGTCGGATTGGCGGAGTGGGCTAGGAACAAGAAGTCAGTATCATGCCCGTGGGTCAAGGATATCGACAAGGAAGAACGGTATGATTTTGACATTAATAAAGCCAATAAAATCTTCGATCTACTGTTGCAGGAGAAACAGATACAACTTCTGCCAAATCATATAATTCTGTCAGCCGAAGAACTGAAGAAGAAGAGATATTGCAAGTGGCACAACACGATATCGCATCACACTAACGAGTGCAAGGTTTTTCGGCAACAAATTCAATTGGCTGTTGAACAGGGAAGGATCGAATTTAAAGACAAAAAGCCGATGAAAATAGATGGATATCCATTCCCTGTGAATATGGTTCATGTAGGATCATCAAGGGATCAGGCCGATGGAGGAAGGCGTTGGGGTAAGAGGACAAGGATTACTTCATCGGATCTGATAGAAAAATATTCAAGCCATGAAGAACGGTGGATTGAGCCAGATAGGGAAAGATATAATCCACATTGGGATTGTCCATTCTTCCGATTCTGCTGGGATCAAGGGATGAGATTGCCATCAATTGAAGATTGCCCTGAGTGCGATAATCTGAGGTTTCAGCGGGATCAGCAGGAAAGTTTTTCGCGGAATCGGCCACTTAGGAGACGAGCATCGGTACATAGCCGATTGGGGCTGATCCATGGAAAATTTTTTGAAGATGACGAGGAATCACATGAAGAACGACAAATCCAAAATCCTCAGTGGTGTCCTAGTGGGATATTTACAAAAAAACCAGAAGAGAAGGGCACAACGGCTATGACACTGAGAGCAACAGGAAGAATAGAGGCAAAATCAGGAAGAAGCCGATCATCGTCACAAGAGAACTAAACGAGTATGGCGTGTGAAGAGGAAGGACGATGAAGTTGATCCATCGGCTCCAGTAAACATGGTTTTCTTTTTGCCTCGGGAATATAAAGCACCTTCATCGGACGAGGAAGGCAGTGAAGATGTTTTTGCTCAGCTAATGTTGCAACCCGATCAAGCTATATTTGATAAACCTGAAGAGTCAGAGCATCGGCATTTGAAGCCATTATATATTAAGGGCTATGTGAATGGGAAGCCGATGACGAAGATGCTAGTTGATGGGGGAGCAGCTGTTAATCTAATGCCTTATGATACATTTCAAAAATTGGGAAAAACTGCCGAAGACTTGATCAAGACGAATATGGTGCTAAAAGACTTCGGTGGAAATTCATCAGAGGCGAAAGGTGTGTTAAACGTGGAGTTGACAGTGAGAAACAAGACATTACCGACCACGTTTTTCGTTATCGATGGAAAAGGATCATATAGTCTGCTTCTTGGCAGGGATTGGATTCACGCGAATGTTGCGTGCCCTCGACGATGCATCAATGTCTGATACAGTGGCAAGGAGATCAAGTTGAGGTAATCCTAGCGGATCGGTCAACCAATATTGCAATGACCGATTTGCCAGTCTGGGAAGCCGATGGTGTTGATTGTTTGTCTGGAAAAACATGGGAAGGAGATTATCTTAAGGTCACCAGCCAAGGGATACAGCCGATTTAGCAAGTCGGCTCCGAATTGTTACTCTGATGGGCTCCATTGAAGATTTCGAGGGGAAACTGGGACAAGGGTTTACGTCGGCCGATGATTTAGAGAGGATCGACATAGGGCCAAGAGATAAGCCAAGGCCGACGTACATAAGTAAAAAGTTATGCCCTGAACTTCGAGAAGAATTGATAACACTGTTGAAGGAGTATTGTCGGACCTGGGTTTGACCCCGAACCCTATGTGTGTACCATGCTAGTCCGACGATCAATTGCTAGCACACCCATTCAACATTGACATCATAATCCATACATCACAGGTTCAGCTCACAGCAGTCCAAACATAAGTCGTACAAGAGTCTAGACTTAGCGATTACATAGAGGCCGACCGGCCAAATAGAACAACAAAATAACAAAGAGTTCAACAGCGGAAACAAGATAATATAGGCACCAAAAACCAGCAAGTGTGCCTCTGCCCGCCCACAGGCAACCAACCGGTAAGCCCTAGTAAGCACCGTCGTCATCGTCTCCAAAACCCGCTGCATAGAAGTACCCGATTGTCGGGTCTCCCTCAATCATCTCTAAAAAAAGAAGTCACACAAGCGTGTGTGAGTACAATACGTACTCTGCAAGACTTTTAGTGTTTGCAATGGTATTCCATAATATGCGAAGATAAACAAGGAATGGTTCAGGTCTTGCACTTTGCATAAATCATAATATACATAGCGAAAACATTGCGGTTTTGCAACGAAATTTTCGTAAATCAAGCTAGCATAGAAAATCAAGTATATAAGCATCGACCCCAAGTGTTTCCAACTATCTAGCCTCCTGGCACATGCCAGCCAACAGTGACAACACGCTGCCACAACCAGTCCAGCGAACTCCCCATTCGCACCATGATTTTCCCCCAAAACAGTTCCCAAAATTTAAATCTACTACGGTGGAGAATTTCCCAAGTCATCCATAACCGAGGACACGGCTATTCGAATAGTTTTAACTCTCGAGAGTGTGTACAACTGTACCCACATGACAAGGACAATATGAGCTACCACACAGGAGGCTCACACCATCAATGACAAAGCCTTTCTATCGTTGACCTAGCAATATCCCGCGCTTATGATCTATCCCTAGGGAGTTGGTAGGCCTCCCAAAACCCCAAGGCTCACACGATGTGCTGGTCACCCTTGAACAATAATCAAGGTACCTTTGGGCCATGGACAAAAACCATAACCCGCACTAACCCAATGTCAACAATAATGACCTACAACTACCACCGGCGGGTCTATTGCTAGGTATCAACATTATACTGAGCCAGGGACTCCCCATAAGAGCCACATGTGGTTTGTACTATGTTTCTTGGTTCTAGCTACACCATAGAATCGGTCCTTAGCGACCCGGGCGAGACAACCACCTAATCGGTACCACAAACAAGGCACCAAACACTACATCCACTCGCCCAAGTCAAAAGCATGTTTTTAGTTTTTGTTTTCCACCAAGAGCATAGGGGAATTACCCACTGTTCATTTCCATAATTTCGCAAATGCTTCATTTCCCCAACATCCCAAAATCAAGTAACAAGCCGCATTGATTAATTAGCAAACTAAGCATACCTATTGACATCCTCCCAACCACATGAACCCAAATTTTCAGTGGCAACATAAGTGACAAGGAATTCATGATACTCAAGTAACAAGGACAAGGCATATGCAACAAGAGGTTAACTACCCAAGAATCCCACACATTTCTAAGTAAAACATCGCATGCATAATAGTTTGCAATCAATATAGTTTGTAAGTTTGAAATATAGGAGCAATTGATCAAGGGGGTGCTTGCCTTACTTCTGGACTTCCTGGTACTCCTCTGATTCCTCCTCAACTAGGTCAGCAACGTCGTGTTCTACGAGAATACCAAACGAATGCAATGAAAACAACGGCAAAATTTAACAGTACAGGAAGTACAAATATTTTCGCAGAATATGGAAGTGCATGATTTTAGATGAATTTAGGAAAAAGAATCGCTTGAAACCGAGTTCGTATGAGGGAGATACGGCTAAACGAAGTCTGCTCTGTCCTAAAATCGAAAATAATTGAGAAACAGCGTTTTCGCTCGACCGAACTGCTGAAACGGCTGAAAACATTCTACCGACTTAACGGGTGGTCTATTTGGGACGTTTTTGGTTCTAGGGGCATTTTTATGGTACGAAACCTACATGTGTGCTGCTGTGAATCTAAGGACAACTCCCAAAAGTGGATATACTCCAACTCGCTAGGATAATAATCGCACACGCTCACACGTCACTAAAACGGCCTAACACGTGAAATCCACCGGGCGTGAAGTATTAATCTAAGGCATTTGGGGGTGTGGAGGGTTTCTAGGGCCTAGGGGTCACTGGATGTACAAGTGGAACCTATGGGAAGGCTTTGGTAGTGGCGAACGCCTCGGTCCAAAAACGATGTCTTCGCACGCGCAAACTACACGTCTTCGCACGTTAACGACAACCGGCAAAATCGGGAATTCAACAGCAGCTGCCCTACCCGTGGTTTTATCCTGTTCTAATGCTAGTGGGGCCAACCTAGCTTGCATGGGGCTGATGGGGTGGCTGCCACTCACTCAAACACAAGCGCACCTAAGGTGTTTGGTGAAAAGCCAAGCTAATGGACGTCTTGTCTACCTCTGTTCTCTCATGCTCTAGTGCATGGCTAGCGTATGCAGGGCATGTGGAAGCTCTAGGGGTCCTGCATGCAAGGTCGTTGGGCTCTAATACATGCGGCCATGCTCCGATTGAGCCTCATCCACACATGTGGCCACGGTGGTGACGCTTGGGTGGATGGCAAAACAATGGCATGACAGGCCAAGCCAAGGACGTGGGGAGAACTAGTGGCCTCCCAGGAATAAAAAGAAAGCATATGCAGAAACAGGAGCTCACCGAAGAGTACGGGTGGTGAGGTGCAACGTTGAGGCGGTGGTCGGCTCGGCGGCAGGGTTGCTCTTGATGGAGGCTGCAGACAAGCGCTGTGATGAGTTCAATGAGTGAAGGGAAGATGGTGATACAGCCAGGACAGCGCTAACTCACCAGGGCGTAGTTTAGCGGCTGCAAGGTCACGGCGGCACCCGGTCGGCGTTGCAAAACACGATGGGGCTGCGGTGGTGCCTGCTGCTTGCCGAGGGCAAAAACGGAGTTAGGTCGGGCAGGAACACATGGTGACACAGCTGAGACAAGGTGAAACTCACTGGAGCTCCCAGACGGAAGGCGTATGCTCGCCGGCGCCGTGGGCGGCACCTCACGTTCCCGGCGAACCAAGGGGCAATCCCCTAGGTCCTTGGGTGCGTGAGAAAGAGGGCGAGCTGGGGAGGCAGGAGGACATGGACTTGGTTAAAAAGGAAGGCAGGGAAGGGAGAGGAGAGGGGAGGGGTGCTGCTCTGCTCCACGGTCTCGCGATGGTGTGTTCGCGGGCAAGCGTGCAGCAGACAGATGGGATAGGGCAGGGCGCTGTTGAGGCTGACGGGGGCATCTCGCGAGGTCCCAAGGCGGCTCTGCCTCTCCCTATCACGTGGTCTGGGGTGTGTAGGGGAAGCCACCTGGTCGAGCCGCACGGGCGGAGAGAGATCTTCGCGTGATCTCGTTTGGACGATGGAGGACAGGGGCACAAATAATAGTACCACGTATCAAAGATTCACACTTGAGGACTATCTCCAACAACAATACGATCCAAACACGAGACCCATTGGATGAATGCGCGGGCGAGGGCACGGGCGCGGGCGCGGGAGAGGGCACGGGAGAGGGCGCGGGCACGGGCGAGGGCGCAGGAGAGGGCGCGTGCGCGGGCAAGGGCGCGGCCACGGGAGAGGGCGCGGTTGCCTCCGTTGGGCTGGGCTGGAAGCCGAAATAGAGGTGGGGCCCAACATAAAAAGTGTGTCCAAAGGGGTTACCTACCTTGCCAAGTGGAAATATTGGGTCAACAGGTCGAGAAAACAAGAGAAACTGAGTGGAAGAGGGAAAGAACTCTTCTCGGGTAAATAGTACCCTGATTTTTGGTGAAGATGGTTTGATGGGCCAACTTGCTTCAAACTAAATGAAACTTGGAGGCAAGGCTGGTAGTAAGGTATGGAATTTTTAGGAATTTTTCCAGAATTTTTCGTGAAGATTAAGAATTAAGGGTCAAAGAGGGCGGTGGGAAAAGTTTATATAGATCGCACGATCTTTAACCCGTTGGCTGGAATTTTTCATGCACGAAAGATGACATGCAGTGCATGCAGATGAAAAACGGTTTTATGCACCAATGAACAAAAGTGGGCTGTTACAAGTATCGGGATTGTTTTGCTTGGGAGTATCATGAGATGCTAGGATTAAGCCGATCGATTGTTGAACATCGGCTACCCATTAAACCAGGATATCGGCCGTTTAAACAGGCTCTAAGGAGATTTAAGGCAGAATTATATGAGCCAATCAAAGCAGAGATTACAAGGTTATATGATGCCAAGTTTATAAGGCCGTGCCGATATGCTGAGTGGGTTTCTATTATCGTCCCAGTGGAAAAGAAGAATGGAAAATTGAGGATATGTATCGATTTCCGGGATTTAAATAAGGCTACCCCCAAGGATGAATATCCGATGCCGATAGCAGATTTGTTGGTAGATGCAGCATCGGGCCACAAGATTATTAGCTTCATGGATGGCAATGCAGGATACAATCAGATTTTTATGGTTGAAGAAGATATACATAAGACTGCGTTTCGATGTCCTGGAGCTATCGTCTTATATGAGTGGGTGGTAATGACGTTTGGACTGAAAAGTGCCGGCGCGACTTATCAGAGGGCGATGAATTATATATTTCATGATCTCATCGGCTTGTTAGTGGAAATTTACATCGATGATATGGTGGTTAAATCCAAAAGTGATGAAACCCATATAGTCGATTTGCGGAAAGTGCTGGAAAGGGCAAAGAAATACGGATTAAGGATGAATCCCAATAAATGCGCTTTTGGTGTATCGGCTGGGCAGTTTTTGGGTTTTATGGTTCATGAGCGAGGAATTGAAGTTAGTCAACGGAGCATCAGAGCCATCAAGACCACGGAGCCACCAAGCAACAAGACAGAGTTACAGTCATTGATCGGCAAGATTAATTTTATAAGGAGATTCATATCAAATTTGTCAGGGAGGATTGAATCTTTTACTCCGTTGTTAAAGTTGAAAGCCGATCAAGAGTTCGTGTGGGGGCCAGATCAGCAGAAGGCATTTGATGGAATTAAGAGTTATTTGAGTTCCCCACCTGTTCTAATTCCGCCGCAGAAAGGAGTGCCATTGAAGTTATACTTATCGGCCGATGAGAAATCCATCGGGTCTGTTTTAATTCAAGAGTTTGAAGGCAAGGAGTGAGTCGTGTTCTATTTAAGCCGAAGGCTTTTGGATGCTGAAACAAGATATCCTGCGGTGGAGAAATTATGCCTTTGTCTATATTTCTCATGCAAGAAGTTAAGGCATTATAGCCTATCGGCTGAGTGCACGGTGGTTTGCAAGGCCGATGTGGTAAAATATATGTTGTCGGCTCCAGTTTTAAAAGGGCGAGTTGGTAAGTGGATCTTTGCCTTGACCGAGTTTGACTTGAGATATGAATCGGCTAAAGCGATCAAGGGACAAGCAGTGGCCGATTTCATTGTGCAACACAGAGGGGTTCATGAAAATTATGTAGAGCCGATCTTGTGGACTTTGTTTTTTGATGGATCAGTTTGCAAGCATGGGTCTAGTATCGGTTTGGTTATTGTATTGCCTCGGGGGGCAAGTTTTGAGTTTGCTTTTACAATTAAACCTTATCGGACTAATAATCAAGCAGAATACGAGGCGGTATTGAAAGGGCTTCAACTCTTAAAGGAAATCGGGGCCAAAGTCGTAGAGATTGTTGGGGATTCTTTATTGGTGATCAAGCAACTATCTGGGGAGTATGAATGCAGGGATGATATTTTGAGGTCATATCATGAAGAATGCAGAGATTTGTTGAAGGATTTCAGGATGGTATCGTTGGATCATATCCCTAGGGAACAGAATTTAGAAGCCAATGATCTTGCACAAATTGCTTCGGGTTATCGGCTGAATAAACAGGTTGAAGTTGAAATAGCCGATAATGATATTCAGGATAAAGCCGATGATAGGAGACAGGAAATAATCGGTTATCTGCAAAATCCATCGCAATCGGTTTCCAGGAAACTTCGGTATAAAGCTACCAAATATGTGCTGCTTGATGGAGAATTATATTATCGGACTTTTGAAGGAGTTCTGCTGAGATGCCTGAATTTGGAAGAAGCCAAAGTGGTTATGTGCGAAGTGCATGAAGGCGTTTGTGGAACTCATCAATCGGTTCATAAGATGAAGTGGGTGTTGAGAAGAGTAGGATACTTTTGGCCGACAATGCTGGAAGATTGCTTCAGGTATTATAAAGGATGTCAAGATTGCCAGAAGTTTAGAAATATACAACGGGCACCAGCATCAACTATGAATCCTATCATCAAACTGTGGCCGTTCAGAGGATGGGGAATTGATATGATCGGCCAGGTTTATCCTCCATCAAGTAAAGGACATAAATTCATATTGGCAGCAACAGATTATTTTACAAAGTGGGTGGAAGCAATTCCGTTGAAGAAGGTTACGTCCAAGGAGGCGATTGAGTTTGTAAAAGAGCATATAATTTATCGGTTTGGAGTTCCTCAGACGATAACTACCGATCAGGGGTCAATTTTGTTGTCTGATGAGTTCCAACAATTTGCTGCCAGTATGGGAATTAAGTTATTGAATTCGTCGCCTTATTATGCTCAAGCCAATGGACAGACAGAAGCTTCAAATAAGAGTCTAATCAAGTTGATCAAGCGGAAGA
The DNA here is from genome assembly GCA_003991445.1 of Oryza meyeriana var. granulata. Lineage (NCBI taxonomy): Eukaryota > Viridiplantae > Streptophyta > Magnoliopsida > Poales > Poaceae > Oryza > Oryza meyeriana. The sequence continues at coordinate 50,864 of RYFJ01002439.1, read as the reverse complement.
TTGATGAACAACCGCGACGATGGCGTACTACATTAGCCGATTCATTATGGGCCTATCGGATGGCATGTCATGGATCTACTCGAGTGCCACCTTATCAGTTGGTGTATGGACATGAGGCAGTTTTGCCTTGGGAAACTAACATCGGCTCTAGGAGGATTTTTTTGCAGAATCAATTGACAGCCGATGATTATTATAACTTGATGACAGATGAACTCGAGGATTTGGCTCTGAATCGGTTAAGGGCGCTGGAGAGGATCAAGGAAAATAAGGCTAAGGCGGCTAGGCATTATAACAAAAAGGTGATGAATAAGTCGTTTGCCGAGGGAGATCTTGTATGGAAATTGATTTTACCGATTGGGTCCAGAGATAGTAAGTTTGGGAAGTGGTCGCCTAATTGGGAAGGGCCCTATTGGATTAATCGTTGTGTGCCTGGCAATGCCTACATATTAGAAGATCTTGGGGGGACGGAGTTTGCTAAAGCGCTTAATGGGAAATATCTCAAGAAGTACTATCCGAGTTTTTGGATCAACTCCTGAATCGGCTAAATGCGGCCGATTTCTAAAATAGTTCAAAAAAGCCGATGTTTTTGCATCGCCTAAAGATAGCCGATATCCATTGGTATCGTCTTTGGATCAAATAAATAAAATACTATCAAGCAGAGATGGGATAAGATAAGTAAGCAACAGAGTTGACCAGATTATGTTACAGCAAAAGATGATCGGCATGTTCTGGAGCAACATCAATGGCGTCAATGTTAAAGTTTTACAAGAATTTTTGAATTGTTTCGACAGCACGCAGGCGAATTTTGTCGATTTCATTTATGGCGCGGATGTCATCTTCATCGGAGCTTGGAATAGTCTTTATGTTCTTGCGCCGATGAATGACTTGGCGCACTGCTGCTGCAACTTTGGCGTCTTGATCTTGTATGGCTTGAGGTAGGCTGATGAGCTGGGATTCTGTTACTATGATATCATTGCGAATTGTCTCGAGTTCTGCTAGCAAATCGGCTTCCCTTCTCTTCAGCTGATCCAATTTGGGTTGGAGTTCTTCAGGGGCAGCTACCATGTCATCAAGCTTCTTCTTTTCTGTTTGAGCTGATAGCCGATCGGTTTGAATGTCTTGGATCATCTTCTGTTGGTTGGCACGATCGGCTACACGTTGCCTGAGCTTGACAAGTTGGAATTTGTGGGATTCCAGGTAGGCTACAGGGGTCAGTGCATCGATGAGCTCTTCGGGCAGGTGCTGCTCGATCTCTACGAATCTTGCCCAGATCGGCCCGCAATCCTCCACCAATGCATCGATGGGATTTTCCAGCAGACGACTGATGTTTAGCAGATATTCGTGCACGTCGGCTGGAAAGGATGGCTTGGTTATTGCACTGGTGGCTGTTTCTTCATCTGCCTCCAAGTACTTGCCGATGTCGAAGGAGAACAAATCGGCTAAGGACTGCAGGTTGACATCGGTAAAGGAATCAATAGTTAGTTGAAATAAAGTATGGTTATGAAGAAATTACCTGAGGCAGGGAAGGGGCAGCTTGAGGAATGACATCGGCATCAGATAGTTGAGTAGGTTGTTCTTCGAGATGGCCGATGTCTGGCGCTGAAGTAGGAGCAATCCCAGTATTGGCTTCAGGGCTAGATGACGGAATTGGAGTGGCTGCAGAGGCCATCGGCTCGATGCTCGCAAGGGTGTCGGTAGTAGGTTGAGGTTCGGGAGCCGATGACCCAAGTTGGCAATAAGATCGATAGTGTGAAGATGGGAAGCAGATAATAATGTCAAGACTTGGCACATACCTGCGGGGATGAAGGAGCCGATGTTGTTTGAGTAGCAGGCGGCGCCATGATCACGGCATCGGCACTGGTTTTCTGTCTTTTGTGAGGGCGAGATGCTAGCTTTTTGCGGATTGGTCCTGTTGGCCGTGGCGCCCGGAGAAGAGCCGATGGGGGAGGAGCATCGTGCCCCAAGTGTGGGTTGGCCGATGGTGGTTGGTATATAATCGGCCGGCCACTGGTGCTTGTTGTCGGTGGCTCCATGTCAACAGCCTGCAAGATAGAAACGTAAGAGATGACCGGAAAGTGATTCAAAAATAGTGGAATATTACCTCGTCATCAGATTCGACGTAGCTGGAGTTGAGGCGAGAGCAGTAATGAATGGCCGATGAGTTGAATAGGTGTTTCTTCCACTTTGACCACCATCAGAAGAAGAGCTTGGTGTTGGCAGTGCATACCTCCACATCGGCAGCGGTGCCCAAAGATAGAGAATCTGTTAGTGTCCGCAGCCGATCGTACTCTAGAGCGCTATTTACACTTCCCCGGGCTTGGAGTTTATCGATGAAGAACAAGCCGATGGGGAGTTGACCGAGGCCGAGCTGGCGGGAGCAAACTGTTGGGTGATAGAATTCATACGATGGTTGTGATCGGCCTTGAGAGAAGCCAGTCGGTAGAAGACGGGGAGTAATGACCGATAGGAAGATGATCTTTGATTCATCATCGGCCAAGACGTCAAGAGGATTGAAGTTGGAGGGCATCTCAAATGATGACGCATCATCATATGCAAACCATAGCGTGGCATCCTTGGTAAAGCCATAATAAAGGCCTTTGAACCATTGGCCGAGTCCAACGGGAGTCATTTTACCGCCGGGAAGAGCCGATGCAGCTTCGCCCATTGAGATGCATCGGGGATAGGTGGGTGCTTGTTCTTCCGTGTGATCAGCTGGGAAGTTTAGATTAGGGAAAGAGGTGTTGGGAATTGCCTTGGATGTATACACGTTGAGCCATAGCTGCACAAACCACCAAGAACCTCTGATATGGCCAATTGGCTGGCCGGCCGATAGCTTGACTGCTACCTGATGCAGCAATTGATAAGTGGCACCAAGAAGATACTGCCCCATGGGAACTTGTTTCCGATCGGCCAAACATTCTGCCAAACATTGCATATTGGTTGTGGGACCAAGGGTTGCACCACCAAAGACGAATCGCTCTAGCCACAGATTCAAGAAGGCGATGTGTTCCCGATCATCGATTGGTCCAGTTCCTTTTTTATGGATTAATATATACTTGGACCAACCGCCGATGTTCTTTGCTTGGAGCCGATGGGTAGGCTTGAATTGAAGATTGAAGGGATTGATGTAACTTGTTGTGTTGAGGCAGGTGAGCATGGTTACATCTATCAGAGTTGGGGTCATCGGCCCATGTCCAAATAGGTAGGCGTTGAGGGCGTCTGACCAGAAATATGAGGCCGATGCAAGCAGAGGTTCGTTCCTCTCTATCTCAGCCAGCGAGAGGTTGATGCAGTGGCCGATGTCTGCTTCATCCCAAAGGGTTCTCTTGGCAGCCGATACTCTGTGGTACCAGTTCCTCCACCCGGGAAGCTTGCTCGGCCATGATCTGAAACTGTTGTTCTAGTCGTTGACTAACATGGCGGAGTTCTTGAAGGGGATGCGTTGAGTTTCGGCGTTGATGAAATCTGTAGGATCCTCACTGCCCATGGGTCCATGGTAGAAAAAGTTCGGGTAATCGGCGGCCGGAATCAAGATCTGGGCTCTAAGGTGCTACAATATACAAGAAATGCGAGAAACGGAAAGAGATTACGGCGAAATCAAAATCTGGTCTCTAAGTGCTACAGTAAACAAGAACACAAAGAACAGGAGCAGATTCGATCTAGGTTGCGAGATGGAGAAGATGGTTCGGCAGGGAGATTACCTCTGGGACGGCGTTCGCGGAAGCCATTGTGGAAGAAGAAGATGGGCAAAGATCGGAGGTTGATGGAGAAGACCGCAGCAGTTCGCCTGGGTCGCCGGAGTTCGTCGAGGTCTTGGAGGAAGTTGAAGGGGCTCTGGTGATGTGAAAGCGTAAAGAAAGGGGGTAGGAAGGCGAAGCGGTTTATAGAGGTATGATGACCGGGCGGGAATCGAGGCCGTTGGCACTGTTTCAAACAATTAAGGAAAGTGGGCTACTTTGGGCCGCCTCGGTATGTGAAGAATCTAAAGGCCCAGACGAGGAAATTTCGAAGTCTTATAGAAAACTCCGAAATTGGGGGGCATGTGTTTATGCCAAAATTTGGTATGGTTCTTTATCAGATTCGGTTAAAGGAGAAATTACAGATAATTAGCAGGGACCAATCTAGAGGAAGCCGAGTTTGGAAAGAAGTCATGGAGACCATAGCATGGCAGTCTAATGCCTTATCTGTTAATTAGGCAGTAATAATATTTTATCTTTTAGGAAGCCTGATCTCGTATCTGATCGGGCCTGGTTAGTGTTTTCTTTATGATTAGGAAACTCCTGTTTCGTGTCTGATCAGGACTGTATCAACTCGGGGTATAAATACGTATGCCCGGGTGCTTTGTAATTATCTCAATCAATCAGATCAATACAAATTTCGGCGCATCGCCACCCTATTCAACGGGTTCTTGCTTCTCGAGCCAGGCTACATCGGTTAAGTTCGACCTCCTGCGAGAGGGTAAGTCTCATTACCCCGACTACCGTTCCGACTAGGACTTTCTCGGTTAGGTCCGATATTCTAGTCGGCCTGCGGTAGTCGGCTTACCACGATGTATCTATTCTGTCTACGGCTGCATCAATTAGGTTTGATCTCATAGGCCGAGTAGATATATCACATCACACGTGCATAGATTTATCGGTTTACTGGGTGTAACTTATCATCGGTTTGTGCTACATCGGTTAGGTCCGACCTACTAAACTACGTGATCAGTTATTCCTGCTAGATTGATCGGTTTCGTACAAGCGTTTTATCGGGATGTATAGCCGATAAGTTATCATATTTTACATCACGATTGCATTAGATCTATCGGCTTATTGAGGTTTTATTATCATCGTCAGTCTGTGCTGCAACGTTTAGGTCCGATCTACTAGACTGGTGATAATAATTCTATCCTTAATGAGCCGATGGATGTTTATGCGATGTTCTATCGGAGTGCTTAGCCGATAGGTTATCTTTGGTTAATCAAGGCCGATTACATTGTTTAACACGTTTTTGGCACACCGCACCGTTATCGGCTTTCCGGCCGATACATATACTACTGGTAATCGGCTAGTTTATTTGTTTATATTGTTATTGATTCCTTAGCCACATGGTTTACTTATTCTATACATCTATGCCATCATCGGCTCCCAGCCGATGTGTAAGTGCTACGGTGCATATCGGCCATCGGCCGATGGGGTGAGTCCAAATCGGCTTCCAGCCGATTGGCTCAATGACCTAATATTTTCTATCTCCTTGTCAATTGCAGGGTCAAATTGACTGGCACGCCTACGAACCTCAAGATTTAGGACCTGCACTGGAGTTAAGCAGATCTCCCAAGCCTTCGTGTGTCTGTAGGCGCCGAACCAGATCATCGGCTCGTCCACAACACTGCCGTTGCACCGTAATGGGGCCGCACAGGTCACCATGGACCAGGTCCAGCAGCCCCTCTGCCCACCGCTTCGCCTGCGACGGGAACGGGCTTCTCTTCAGCTTGGTGGTGACGCAGTCGGCGCAAAGCTGGTGAACGTGCTCGATGTGGGGGAGCCCGTGCACCATGCCTCGCTGCTCGAGCTTGCGCAGGGCGTCGAAGTGGAGGTGGCCGTAGCACTCGTGCCACAGCCACGTGCTGTCACTGGCGCGCGCGGCCAGGCAGAGCGGCCACCCGATCTTCACGCGGAGCAGGTACAGTCGGTTCGCCAAGCACTGGACTTGCACGATCAGCCGGCCCTTGTCATCATGGATTCGGAGGACGCCGTGCTTGGTGTGGACGTCGCAGCTGCCCTCGTCGAGCTGGCCGAGGCTGATGATGTTGGTGGTCAGCCTCGGGATGAAGTACACCCCCGTGAGCGGGAGGTGCTCGCCGGTCTTGCCCTCGAATAGCACGGTGCCGGATCCCTCAATCGCGACCTCTGAGCCGTCGCCGAACATGATGGTGCCGCAGATCGCCATGTCGATGTCAATGAAAGTGTCTCGGCAGCCCGACATGTGGTTCGTCGCCCCGCTATCGAGGTACCAGAGGCTATCATCGCGCTCCGCCTTGCCATCGAGTTACATGAAGACTTTCCCCTCGACGACTCGCAGGGGCCGGTGCTCAGACGGAGTTTGAACCGCGGTGGCGCGTGATGGCGGCGGGGTGGGGAAGACTGAGGCATGTGCCATCAGCAAGGTAGGCTCTGTGTCTTCTTCAGCTTGCGTGACGTGGGCCTCCCCTGTGGGCTTGCTGCAGCAATCCTTGGCCTAGTGGCCGTGTTTGCTGCAACGCTTGCACTGGTCACGGTCATAGCCCTGTCCACCACCGGACTGGGACTTGCCGTCGCGCTGCCCGGAGCTCTCGCCCTTTCCGTGCCCACGACCACGTGAGCGGCCCCCGCGCTTCTTGCCACCTGCGCCGCTGGAACTGCTCCCGCCGCCCTTCTCCTCGAACTCGCGGAGTTTGAGCCTGGCAAGCCACTCCTCCTCGCATAGAAGCAGCCTGCCCTGGTTGTCGACGGTGGGCGCCGGCTTGCGGCACTGCTCGACAGCGCAGAGTCGCCCCGCCACTTCCTCGACGGTGATGGAGTTGATGTCGAGGAGCGTCTCGATTGAGATCACTACCTGCAACATCTTGCGCACGATCTCCGCGTCGGTGATGTTGTCGCCAAGCACCCGCAGATTGTTGGCGAGGCCGGTGATGCGGTTCACGAAGTCCTCCGCGGTTTCGCCGTCCTTCCACACCAGGGCACCGAACTCGCGGCGCAGCTGCTGTACGTTTGCCTCGCGCACACACTGCACCCCGACGCGGATCGTCTTCACAGCTTCCCAAGTGGCCGCTGCCGATCCCTTGCCATGGAGCATGCCCAGCATCTCTAGCGGCACGGACCGCAGGATCGCGGCGAGTGCTAGCCGATTGTCGCGGTAGTCGATCTCCTCATCCTCCTCCAGCTCGACGGCGTACCACCACCCTGAAGCCTCGAGGTTCACCTACATCAACATCGCCCACTCCTGATAGTTGGTGCGTGTGAGCATGGGGAACTGAGCGGAGCCGCTCGACTCCTTCACGGTGCGGTGGATCATGACTTTAGTGCCCCGGCGACCTCTGCGCGGCGCGGGCGAAGGCGATGGAGGACAGCGGCGACGCATCGGTGACTGTGAGAGCCTGCCTAGAGGGACCGAACGCCGCTGCATCTCCCTGGATCGAGCACGCTCTGATACCAAATGTCAGCCGAAACCTCCGGCCGGGAGCAAACAAAAACCCACAATCACAATGAACACACGAGGAAGTATTTTTTGTGCTGTGCAAAATGCCCCCCCTCCCCCCTTTTCTGAATATATTGATTGCCTATTTATACACAAGTGCTAACTAAAAACAAAAGAAAACAAAGTAGTGGCCGAGTGGCCGAGTGGAGCTCCTGCCATGAACCAGAGCGCATGCAGATCGTGCCGCACAACTCGCCACAGAGCAGCTTCATCATGGTCACCAACAGGACGTGCTCAGGATGGAAGAGAAACCAAAACCTAAGTCTATCAGAGAAAAGGTTTGAGCGGGAACTCAGGGTTATAGAATTGATCACAATGGATTGATTGGTTGGTTGCCTTTTTGGAAAAATTTGCAGCAGATGAGCAGTGACATCGGTGGACGAGGGGCAGCAGTGCCCGTAGGCTGCAGGGCAAGTGCAGGCACAGGCGAAGGAGCGGCTGGACAAGAAGCTTAGGACTTCAGGAGCCAGAGAGAGATTGTCATCTAGAGGTACATGTTGATACAAATATTGCTTAATTCATATAGCTTGTCAAAATCTATATGTAGAAGAGGCCCATGACAGTATAGCACCTTTATTAGTGGTATTGCTTGCAGGTGCTTGGCTTGATGAAATTCTTGACACTAAGGGGTTAAAGATTAATGGAGGATAATATATCAGACAAAGTGATTCTCTTCGTAGTTTTGCAGACGATGTACTGCCTGTTTTTAGATGTTTTTTTTTTTTTGCCTTTCTTTCCAGATAGTCAGGACTAGATTTCATTGATAAATAGGCTACTGTCAAAAATTTTGGAGAGTGAAAAAGATGATTGTTGGTTCATCTTGATGCGGGTTGGAGCAGAAAGCAATTAAATTATTTATGTGTATTAAGAAATTATTCATGTTACTAATACGTGGAAACCTTAAAGATGGCACATAGTTATGGTTTGTGCTAAAATAAGGTTTCTCTTAGCAAAGCATGGACAATCAAAGTTTAGGATTCATTACTTTTTTTTTTTAATTGAAAGTTTCAACAATGTCATTCCATCTACCTTTTGGCCATAACGTTTGTAGTTTCATGAGACTTATGCAACGGAGTTGTGGAGTTGTAACTGTATGTATTGTATATGTTTTTGTCATGATTTAGTATTTTTGGCATCATTCGAATGGTATTGGTGTAGTTTTTTTTTCCATTGTAACGCATGGGCATCCAACTAGTATTTAAAATATTCCCACTATTCTTAAATAGGACAACCATAACATAATATTAAAATATGACATATTAAAATATATTAAAATATGAGAGACTCGATTTAAAAGAGGATTAGATTGGAAAGAACGAACCCTAGACTTGTTGCAGCGGCACGAAGGCCAAACGTCGTGTGTGAGCTGTAAGGAATTTGGAAGTGCAAATGACATTACAATTAGCTATATCTCTATTATTATAAAAACAAATAGTGTTTTTCCTCGTTGCTGATGTCATACGCGTCCGTCGCTCCGAAAAACTAGTGAATCGGGTTTGTACGAACCAGCGGTTCATTGTACAGTTAGTCCAAACACACGGGCTGGCCTTGTAAGGCCCATTCTTCTTCCACGGCCCAGCGGAACTGGCTGGACTGGCAGTCCAACCGGTGAACCAACGAGGTCATCGGGGCAACCACTGGTCCGGGTTTTCATACTATGCCTAAGCACCAGATCGGATCGCTTGCGCGAGGGCGTACACATATCCATCTCCCATACTCGCAACACCAGATCGGACTCACCCGTCTGTTGTAAATAGGACCCATTCTTGCAACCGGCATGGGGATTTTTAATGACATGTGCACTTTGACAATATATTCTTTTCAACATCTAAAGTACTTAGAAAAAATAAATTCTGTCTTAAATAACTACATTCTTTATTATAATTTTATTTTTTCCCATATCAATAGACGGACCTTTTTTTTTGTACTGTACACTATTGTAGAGAACACAACTAATCGGCTGGGATAGTGGTTTGTGGGCTGGGCCTTTTGCCAATTAGACGGGAAACGGGTGATTAGTCGACAATGACAGGAATTATGGGACTAATGAAGACCATATTGCTAAAACGTGATGGCCAGCTAGCCATATCCATATTAACGGCCGCATCAACCGTTTTTCACAGCATTGGTGTGCCTAATCTCCACCTCATCTAGAAAAAAGGGAAACTGCACCTGTACGAGTAGAAAATTTTTATTATGTAGACTTTTTAATTTTTATTTTAAAAACAAACTCTTCGAAAATTTATTTTTAAATTTAAATCTTTTGGCCATGCCAGTTGGCGTGGCCAAACAACACTATCACATCGAGTGCCCGTGATATGACGGTGTTATTTGGCCACGCCAATTTAACACTACCACATGGGGGTATTAACATTATTTGGACAATAGCCTAAGGTTGATTTACACTAATCATTACCAGACAAGAGATAGACTGCCGGAGCAAATGGTTTACTCTTACATGACAACGTATTCATGTTAGTGTTATAGACCGAGATCTTCGCTAGAGAAGACAAAGCAGGCCGGAGCAAATAGTTTACTATTAAGTGACATTGTTTACGCTTTGAGTTATAGATCGAGATCTTCAAAGGAGAAAGACATTAAGACAAAGGACAGAGAAAATGGTTTACGCTGAGATGACACTGTTTATGTTTCAATTTATAGATCGAGAAATTAGATGTCGACTCTCCGTGAGGTGAAATGCACGTCGTGGAAAGGCAACACGATCACCGGAGAGCAAACAGGCCTACGAGGTGAAGTTGAATTACATGCTTACTATAGGGTTTTAGATATCACGCCGCTACTTTTGATCGTGTTTAAAGAACATAATAATATAGGGCTACTCGTCGGATCTAAACTTGATGGACTGCAAAGAAATACGAAACAATTTATCCTGATTCAGACCTTCAATATGAGGTAATACCTTACTTCCAGCTGTGTTGTATTGCCTTTGAGGTTTCTCTGGTGAGATTCTATTTTGTCCTAGAAGGCACCTTGCCTCTCCTTGTATACTAAGTAGGTAAGATTATAAGATAGGAATTCCAGTCGGACTTGACTAAGTGATTTCCTTCTAAGAATACATCATACCCGAGTAGGACTATATCCCTTTACTTATCATACATGGTAATATGCACCGAGTCCTGTCATATCCTCAATTACAGGATTGGGCCTATCTTCTGTTTGCTTAGCCAGAAAGCTTCCCATGAGGTACCTGGAGCCCATGGCTTTCACAGTATCCCCTGAGACCTTTATAGTTGAGTCACAGCTGGTGCTGAGTGCTCAACCTCCTTGGTGAAGATTTCTCGAGTGCCTTGCTTCTAAGTACTCATTATCCGAGTGCTTCTTCTTCAAATCCTGCTTCATATCAGCTGGCAACGAGGCTATGAAGGGCTTCATAGAAAAATATAAATAGTATGCGTCAAATAGGTGCACCTATTAGATGTAGCCCGGACTTTGTACTTAATTATGAAACAATTAAACATAAAGTTAAGAATCTTTAACCTTTAAGTCTTTTCCGAGTACTATATTTCTTAAAAATTAAACTCTTCAATGTCATATTCGCTTCAAATATTTTTTTTGCTCAAGGCAATCTGGCTAAGCATGTAAGCCAAGTACCACTTCATGGATTTTAACCTAATATATGATGAGATCTTCTTGAGAGATATCTATATCCCCAATTTTAATGGAGACCAGCTATTAATCCTTATAAGGATGTATTCTCAATACTTGTCAAATAATTCAGATATCTGAATATATGTGTCCAGCAATTAGGCTTAACATGAAGCATATTTAATTATTTTGATTGGTTTCTGTAAAATAGCATCTGTATTGTGATTTTAACATAGTTAGCGGTTGGCCCAATAGGACATGTTACCTAGAAACTCATATCTTCTGGCCCATTGCCAAGCAAGCTGGCCCAAGCCCTCTAACTCAGCGCAGACCTTATAAAACAGCTTGAGAGAGAAAAGATTCCCCTTTCTTCCCCAATTCGCCAAATCGTTTCAGCTTTCGAAACCGTGCCCAAACTTCGCGCTTCTCCACTCCGCTAGGGTTTGCTATAGCTTGCACTCCCAGCCTAAGATTTGCTAAGAACTGCCTCCCAGCGTCGATCCCCAACAGCCAAAAGCTTCTTCACCCAGCTCCTTACCTCTAACAATGTCGAGAGCCCTCTTCGATATTCCAAACATGTTGTTTGGATCCTGGCTAGTATCGGACTGCAGCTCCATGAAGCTAACGATTTTGGAAAAGATGATGATTCTGCAGCCCAAAGATATCATTAACTGGCGCCCCGCCATCGGTGAGTCAATTCCCGCTCCAGGCTCGGGTGAGACCGTGGTCTTTACTTTTTTCTTCAATCGTGGTCTTTCTCTTCCATCTTCTGACTTCCTTTGCCGCCTTCTTGACTTCTATCAAATTGAGCTCGTCAACCTCAATCCCAACTCTATTCTCCAGATTTCTAATTTCGTAACCCTCTGTGAGGCCTTCCTGTGAATTAGCCCCCATTTCAATCTCTTCCGATACCTTTTCCACATCAAGTCTCAGCCCTCAAAATCCAAAATTCAGACAATAGGGGGAGCATGCCTTTCAACTTTGCAATGAGATGAAGAAGGCCTATCTCCATGTCCTCCTGAAGACTTCTCTCAAGTGGTGGCATCGGGAGGGGTTTTACCACTCCAATCTGAAACCCTCCTTGCCCCCTTTTACCAAAAATCAACCATCTGTCCTAGAGAGCTAGACTTCAGTGCCATCGCAAGATGAAATGAACCAGGTATACATGCTACTGGAGAAGATCAGCACGCTGAAGGGCACGGGGTTGACTGGTCCCTGGGTGGCCAAGGCATTCTTGAATCAACGAACTCAGCCCCTGAAGGCCAGAAGCCACCTCGAGTTCGACTACAAAGGGAAGAATGATCCAACCCGGGAGTATCTTGACTTTGTTGACAAGAATAAAGTAACCGATACTCTGCTCGGCTTTTTCATCAATAGGGTCGTGGAGACTGAGGACAAGGAAAGAGCCCCCCAAGCCATACTGCGAGGGCAGGCCCCGGCCAAAGGTAGCATATGATGCTGTAGTCATCTTGATATCCATCTATGATGAGTGATATGAATATCATCCCATCTTGCAATGTATGATATCTGGGTGTTTGCAGGAATGTGAAGAATTTGATGCCAGTGGGGCTAGAAAACGCCCGGCCAACCCCTCGGCAGCCCAACCTAGCCCCAAGAGGGCTAGGAAAAGACCAGCGACAGACCAGGCCAAAAAGAACGATATGTCGAGCAAAGCATCTAGCGGTCTAACGATCAAGGACTCCAGCAGGGCCGCCCCAGGCCACCCAGCCCCTGAACCACACCGCCGAGTGCCGCCACCACCCAGTTGGCTGCGTTAAGTACAGCGCCGACTGAGCCAAGTTCTCCACCGCCGACTGCCACACCCAGGAGCCCAACAGTCGGCAGCTCTCCGCTGACTAGGCTGTCAAGCCCGTCACCGACTACCCCCACCCCAGCACACAGGGGTGGAGGTTTAAAACTTCCAAGAGGTACAAAAAATCTTCAGTCTTCAAAACAGTTTGAATAAACTTGTAATATCTTGATTGTTGAATATTTCTGTAGGAAGCCAAGTGATGCTGACCCAAAAGGGGCAGCACCCCCAACCCCCATAGCAGTTCCTCTCCTGACTGAGTCTGAAATAGTTGTGCCACAAGCTGAGCCTTAAGTTGTCCCTACCCTTGAGGCTGAGGTAACCCACCTGGCTAGGCTCAAGCATTGCCTAGTCGGCATAGGATAGTTGAAGCCCTCGTTCTTGAACTTGTCCAAGAGCCCGTGCCGCCAATTGACCCAAGCCCCAGGACTCCATCGCCACTATTATCGTCATCTTCTAACGAAGACGATCTCCCCAGGCTCGAGGCTCCCCCTACAAACTTCCCCCGGACATTCTATTGAGTTACTCCAGAGGGGGAAATAGAGAGCTTCGAGCATGACGAGCAGGCGGCCCAAAGAGAAAGGGTTAACTTGATGTACGCCGCTATCGCCACATCAAAGGGGATTTAGGTACGCAGGCAATCTTGCTATGTTTGCTGATTGGTGGTCCTTCAAGACTTTGCACTCTTGTTGTTTGTTTTGCTTGACTTGAATACTCCCTGGGCAGAAAGTGGCCGATCGATCGGAGAAGATGGGCCGAGTTCTATCTGAGCTCACCCCTCAGGTTATTCAGCTCCACCAGCTCCAGACTACCAAGGACGAACTAGAGAAATCTAGCAAGGAGAGGGAGGAGTGGCTGAAGGGATCAGTGGACAAACTCAGGGATGAGAACTGGGCTTAGGCAGGGACTATTAGAAGTAAGCTTCCCTCCTGCCCGAGTGACCTCAGACAAATCTTTCTGTGTTGCTGATCGTTGACCCTGTTTGGCTGTAGCGCTTGAGACAAACCTCAATAACCAGTCCCTAGAAATTGAACACCTGAGGAAGGAGCTGAAAGAGCTCGAGAAGGCGAAGTCCAAGGTGGACACCGATTATGCGAGTAAGTCTTCATGACTGTCTATGTACCCGATCAGCCTAGTTGTCCTGATATTTCTGATGTCTTTATCTCTGTGTGAGCATCCTTTAAAGCCAACTCGCAGATCTAGTTTGGTGCCTTCGTAGAAGAAATCAAGGTGATTAAGGAATCACGGCAAATCATTGTCAATTCTACGAAGACCTTATTGGATATCATGTAGCCGACTTTGGCCGGGCCCAACTCTAGCTCAATTGCCCAGATGGTGTAGCGTCTCGAGGAAGCCCTAGGAGTCCTGAAGAAGTACTTAGACAAGCACGTCACCATAGGGATTGCCCAGGCACTAGCCATGACCAAGTCTCTCTACCCTCGGGTAGATATCGAGGCGATTGGTGAAGGCTTTGTTGAGGGCACCACCCTGGAGGAGGGCTTGGAGCTGATCAGCCAGGTGAGGACAACTGCTGAAGCCATAGCTGAAGATCTGCCAATGTAAATAAAAACTATTATGTAGTCGGTATTCATCGGGAGCAATATGTAAATATTGTAAATACTTTTGCTATTTGTCGTTAAGTCTTGCCGAGTACTCGCTTCCTCCGAGCCATCATTAGCTTTATCCGACTAGACAGTTTATGCCGAGTGGTTTGAAATCAACTTAAATAAAAAGCGTTCACCTCTCAGGACTATCCTCGGGAAAACTTAGTCATCGTAAAACTTCATGACTTAGATAAAACAAGCTCGGACTTTATTGATGACAAGAGGCATATATTATCATGTAACCCCCGACTCACTACTCGGTTGGAACAAGCGACGTAGTGAGTCAGAGCAATGAACTTCAATTATGTGTAAAAGGAGTACAAAACTCAGGTATAGAAAGGATGTAGCTGTTCTATGTTCCATGAGTTGTTGATGAGGACGCCGTTTTCTGTCTTCAGTTGGTAGGCACCCGGACGTGTCACCTCAGCGATAATGAACGGCCCCTCCCAAAAGGGGGATAATTTATGCCTGTCTTTGGTGGTTTAGATTTTTCTCAAAATGAGATCTCCCACCGAAAAGGTGCGGCCACGAATATTCCGACTGTGATAACGACGCTGGCCTTGAAGATACCTTGCTGACTAGATAGTTGCGATGTCTCTTGCTTCTTTCAACTGATCTAGTTCGACCAGTCGGTCTGCAGTTGATTTTGCATCCGAGTGGGCCCGAACTCGTGGTGAGCCAAACTCCAACCAGGTTGGTAACACAGCCTTAGCACCATAGACTAGGAAGAAAGGGGATTGCCCTGTCGCCTGACTAACTGTGGTTCTTAGAGACCAGAGAATGGATGAAAGCTCTTGCACCCACCTCCCTGCATATGGTTGTAATCGGTCGAACATACTAGTCTTGATACCTTGTAAGACCATGTCATTAGCACACTCACCTTGCCCATTGCTTCATGGGTGTGCCACAAAAGCATAACGGATCTTGATATCGAAGTCGTCATAGAAATCTTAAAAAACGCCGCTAGTCAACTAAGTGCTGTTGTCCATTATAATGCGGTTAGGGACTCCGAATCGATACACGATACTCATGATGAAGTCCTTTGCTCTTGCCACAGTTATGGTAGCAACGGGTTTTGCTTCGATCCACTTTGTGAATTTGTCCACTGCGACGAACAAGTGTGTGAACTCTCCTGACTCTTTTTTGTATGGCCCGACCATGTCAAGCCCCCAAATTGCAAAGGGCCAAGAGATTGGAATTGTCTATAGTTCTTGAGCTAGAAGATGTGCTTGCCGTGCAAAGAACTGACATCCTTCGCATGTCCGAACTATGTCTTTTGCGTCTGTAACTGCAGTCGGCCAAAAGAACCCTTGTCTGTAAGCCTTTCTGACTAACGTCCTTGATGTAGCATGGTTGCCACAGATGCCCGAGTGGATGGATTGCAGAATCTGCTTGCCCTCCTAAGGTGTGACGCAACGCATGAGGACTCCGGATGCGCTTTGACGATTCAGATATTCTCCGACTACAAGGAAACATTTGCTTCAACGTTTGATCCGCTCGGCTTTACTGCAATCTTTTGGGAGCTCATTTTTTAGGAGGAATTTGGTGATTGGAGTCCACCAATCCTGAGAGATTATTAGTACTTCATTTGTTGCCGGGGTAGGTTTAGCCCCCGACTGCTCAAGCATATGCTTCTTCTTGACTGATGGTTCCAATAATTACTCAACAAAAACTCCAGTTGGGACTATGTCTCGTTTGGATCTCATGTTGGCTGGCTCATCTGTGGCTTCATTGTATTGGTGCAACACATGTGTAATCTCTAGTCCGTCAAACTTGTTTTCTAGCTTTCGTACGTCCTGACAATAAGCCGCCATGTTATCATCCAGACACGTCTAGTATTTCATGACCTGGTTCACCATGAGTTGAGAATCCCCATGCACTACCAGTCAGCGAATATCCAATGATATGGCAATGCGGAGCCTGTGGATGAGTGCCTCATACTCGGCAACATTGTGGGACGCAGGAAAGTGTATCTGAAGGATGTATTTCAATTTTTCTCCCATGGGTGTGTCAGGACGACGCCAACCCCTGCTCCACCAATTCGCAGAGAACCATCAAAGTACATCGTCCAGTATTCTAACTTGTCCGTTGGTGAAGCCATCTGAACCTCTGTCCACTTGGCCACAAAGTCAGCAAGTGCTTGTGACTTGATTGCTGTCCGAGGTTGAAAAACAATATCAAACGTCATCTGCTCGAGTGCCCATTTAGCGATTCTGCCAGTGGCTTCGTGATTGTGTAGGACATCCCCGAGTGGATATGATGCGACGATAGTAATTTGATGCAACTGGAAATAGGGCACCAACTTTCAGACAGTTATAAGCAA
This sequence comes from Oryza meyeriana var. granulata, assembly GCA_003991445.1. Classification (NCBI taxonomy): domain Eukaryota; kingdom Viridiplantae; phylum Streptophyta; class Magnoliopsida; order Poales; family Poaceae; genus Oryza; species Oryza meyeriana. Next base: position 34,303 of record RYFJ01002439.1, on the reverse strand, counting down.
ACCATAGAGCAGCTTCTGGACTTGGCGATATCTTATCTTGGAGTCGCCTAGGACTTCACTAACAAAGTAAACTGGTCTCTGTACTTTTTGTATATGCCTAGGCTCTGCCCGCTCTACGACCAATACTATGCTGATTACCTAAGAGGTTGCTGCCAGATACAACATGAGTGGTTCTTGGGGCATAGGTGATGCCAACATGGGTGGTGATGTGAGGAACTTCTTGAAATCTTCGAAGGCTTGCTGGGCTTTTGGCGTCCATTGAAAATTGTTGATTTTCTTTAGTAGCTTGAAAAAGGGCATGCCCCGTTCTCCTAGTCAGGAAACGAATCGGCTAAGTGCCGCCATGCAGCCAGTCAGCTTCTGTACGTCCTTTTGGCTAGTCGGGGGTGCCATGTTTAAAATAGCGTTGATTTTCTCTGGATTAGTCTCGATGCCTCGCTGTGATATGATAAAGCCAAGTAACTTTCCTGAAGGTCATGCGAAGGCGCACTTTTCCAGGTTCAACTTCATCTTGAATCTCCGAAGGCTTTGAAAAATTTCTTCTAAGTCGGCAATGAGATCTTCCTTGACTTTGGTCTTGATTACCATGTCATCGATATATGCCTCAACATTGCGCCCGAGTTGAGTGTGAAGACACTGCTAGATGGCACGTTGTTGCGCTAGTGTTTTTCAACCCGCACGGCATGGTGACATAGTAGTATGCAACGAATGGCGTGATAAAAAGAAGTCTTTAGGTAGTCCTCCCTCGTTAGGCTGATTTGATGATATCTCGAGTAACAGTCAAGAAAACTGAGCAACTCGCACCCCATCTGGAGGAAGGTGACGAGCACGTTTTCTTATTTGGGGTCGAGTCTGGGCCCGACAAGCGCAATCTTAGTGGGGTCAGAAGGGTCCAGGGGGATCTTCTTTGTTTCTAAATCCGCCGAATGTCCTGACTTGGCTGCTTTCTTCACCAGAACTTGGTCGTCCTCGTTTGCAGATGTTGCAGCTAGTCGGATATTGTTTCGTCTAACTGCTGCCTCTTGGGACTGGGCCAACTCGCAACTCTCCTTGTCGTAGATAAAGGCTTGCTTAACATCACTGCACAAGGAAAGTACTCCTGCTAGTCCTGGCATCTTGAGCACCATGTATGTATAGTGAGGCACCGCCATGAACTTGGCTAGTGCAGGCCGTCCCAGTATGGCATGATACGTGGTCTCAAAGTCAGCAATTTTGAAGTAGATGTTCTCGGTGCGAAAATTCTCCCATGTGCCAAAAGTAACTGGCAGAGTGATCTATCCGAGTGGAGTGGAAGAGAGGTTGGGGATTACCCCGTGGAAGGGAGCAGTACTCGGCCGTAGCTTGGATCGAGGAATCTTCATCTCGTCAAGCGTTTTGGGGAACAATATGTTGAGAGCACTTTCTCCATCGATGAGAACCTTCTTCAACTTGATACTTCTGATGACCGGGTCTAGGACGAGTGGGTAATACCTTGGGTGCGTGACTCGGTCGGGGTGGTCCGTGCGGTCAAATGTGATTGCCGTCTCTAATTAGCGTAGGTATTGAGGGACATCTGCCGAGACCGAGTTGACTTCTCAGGCTGTTAGCTTTTATTTTCTCTTGGACTTGTATGCAAACAGCCCTCCGAAGATGTGGTTGAGCTCAGTCTAGGGATCTTGGTAGTCGTTAGCTGCACCTGAAATTGGCTTGTCCTTGTCTTTGGCATCGCCAGATGATGATGTTTGCTCCAAAGCAAAATTTTTGAGCATGAAGCAATTCTTAGCCATGTGCTTCCCCTTTGGGTGGAAAGGGCATGACCCGTTCATGACTTTCTAGTACTCGTCTGTCCTTGAAGGTCGTGGCCGACTACGCTCCACAACTGCCACGACGTTGTCCGACTTGCGTTTATGATTGCCGACTTTGTTGGGGTTGTATCATTATGAGTGTCGCGCTCGGCTTGCAAGCGTTGTGCATCTTCTTCCTATTGTTCACGCAGTCGACAAGCCTCCTCCTCTTGCTCGTCGCGTAGTCGGCGTGCATCTTGAGTGGGAGTTGAGCCCTTGGACGTCATGAAGACTTCGCGTGGTGGGGAGAAACTTGCCGAGCTGGTGTTCGACTGGGAGTCGGAGTCAGAGTAGTTTAGGGGGGTAATTACAACTCCAACCTCTCTAGATCCGATCTCGAGCGGCTCTAGGCCGTATCCGAGTTGGACCTTGGGGGATTAGATCTGCCGTGTTGGAGTGAGATTGAAATTGTCCGTGGCATTGTTGAGTCCAAATGGGAGATTGATGATCTTCTCCTCTCTTAGCCCGATCTCGGTTGGCACAAGACCAAGTCCGAGTCAAACACCGAAAGAAAGAGTTGTCCCGAGACTCGCAAATCTTGAGGATTGCTACAGCATGTCGTCGAAGATTGCTGCAGCGTTGAGTAGGCCGACTAGCGTAGAGTCGGCTTGGTTTCTGGCCGATCGGATTAAGTCCGAGTCGGACAGGCTGAGGTCGCCGAATTTGTCGGTGACGAAGTCGAGGCTCCCAAAGCTGATTATCTGCCCGGGGAAGAACTTGATGCCGTGACTCTGGTAGTTGGATCCATCAGGCTTGATAAAGATGATCTCGACGAAGTCCCTACCTGGCGTGCCAACTGTCAATGTTTTGTATTAGCAATAATAATATGGGGCTACTCGTCGGACCTAAACTCGATAGACTGCAAAGGAACACAAAACAATTTATCCTAGTTCAGGCCCTTGATGTGAGGTAATACCCTACTTCTAGCTGTGGTGTATTGCCTTTGAGGTTTCTCTGGTGAGATTCTATTCTGCCCTAGGGGGCTCCTTGCGTCTCCTTATATACTAAGGAGGCAAGGTTACAAGATAGGAATCCCAGTCGGACTTGACCAAGGGATTTCCTTCTAGGAATACATTATACCCAACTAGGACTATATCCCTTTCCTTATCATACAAGGTAATATGCACCGAGTCCTGTGGCATCCTCAATGACAGGATTGGGTCTATCTTTTGTCCAAATGGCCAGAAAGCTTTCCATGAGGTTCCCGAGGCCCATGGCCTCCACAATCCTACAACGTAGTTTACTGTACATGTCATTACGACTATGCTGGTATTGTATCAACACACGTAAATAGTGGTTCAGATGACCAGACGTAGAAGATCTAAGGTAAAAGCTCTTTCCCCAAGGCAAGCGATCATTAATTATTTGTTACATTTGTTTATGCTTGTTTACGCAAGACAAAATGCCAAGTACATAGCCACATAATATCAACAACCATTGACTAGTTTACGTGAGGCTATTCCTGAGACCTAAACTTGATGGATTGCAAAGGAACACGAAACAATTTATCCTGGTTTAGGCCCTTAATATGAGGTAATACCCTACTTCCAGCTGTGGTGTATTGCCTTTGAGGTTTCTCTGGTGAGATTGTTTTATGCCCCAGGGGGCTCCCTACCCCTCCTTATATACTGGAGGGATGAGGGTTACTGGGTAGAAAACCCAGTCGAATATAACCAAGGGCTTTCTTTATCAGTACATAGAGTATCTGACTAGAACTATATCCCTTTCCTTATCATGTAAGGTAATTTGAAGCCGAGTCCTACTCTATCTTCAATTGTAGGGACAAGCCCACCCTCTGTCTGAGTGGCCGTAATTGCCTTTCTTGAGGTACCTGGGGCCCAAGCCTCCACAAAGAGTGTGGAGGCTATGGGCCCCGGGTACCTCATGGAAAGCTTTGTAGCCACTCGGATAGAGGATGGGCCAAATTATGTAATTAGGGATACAATAGGATTCGGCATATATTACCTTGCATGACAAGGGAAAGGGTATAGTTCTGGCTGGTTACGTTGTGTTCCTAAAAGGAAATCCCTTGGTTGAATCCGACTAGGATTCCTACCTTGTAACCTTGTCTCCTCAGTATATAAGGAGAGGCAAGGAACCCCCGGGGCAGAACGATCTCACCAGAGAAAACACCACAATCTCATCAGAGAAACCTCAAAGGCAATACACAATAGCTGGAAGAAGGGTATTATCTCACCTTGAGGGCTTGAACCAAGATAAAATCGTTTTGTGTTCCTTTGTAGTCCATCAAGTTTAGGTCACACGAGTAGTCCCATATTATTATTGTCGATACAAAGCATCGACAAAGAGCATGGAGCTGCGACGACGCTTGAGTAGCCTTCGATCGGAGGAGGTGGCCCCTGACAATCGAACCAGCCGTTGATTGCAACATCGGGATGAGTGCAGGTAATTAGGGTATTTGGCTGATCAAATGTGTAGTCAGTACAGCTCGGGGTCCCGACCAGGCTGCTCCCGAGCTTGATCCAAGCCCTTGTCCAGGACCGCTCCTAGCGGGTGGGCCCGAGGAGGATGCTCCCGAGCACCCGTGACCCGCGCGGAACTGCACCCCCCTCCAACCATTTTCTAGGGTTAGCCACTCATTTCGTTCAAACAAGCTTTTGGCTAGAGCTTTGTGCATTTGTGCTTTCGATCTTTGAGCTCACATTCTCACTCTCAAATCCCCCTCGGTTTTCATGTCTTGTTTCTTGGTGGGTTGGATTTGGTGATTTGGGAACTAGTGTTTGGTTTCTCTCGGATCTCAGCACTAGGATTTGATCCAAGAGGTGGTGTGAGATTTGTTACTCTTGGAGGTTGAGTACTCCTAGATGGCTTGGTGTCCTTCCCGAGCCATCGTTTCTCTTGTGGTGAGCCGAGAAAATTTTGTGAAGGCTAGATCTCGCCTCCGCAATGTAAGGAATACCCTAAGTGGAATGAGGAGTGCATTTGTGCAACCTCAAGAGGATTAGGTTGGAAAAGATCCGGTTCTTTGTGAGCTCCTCAAGGAAGATTAGAATCCCCTCAAAGATTTAAACTTCGGGATTTATTTTGTCGCTTGAGAGCATGATGAAATTCTCTCTTTGTCTCATATACTTGCTTGCTAGCTTGTGCCGCTTGTACCTAGTTGCTGCTTGTGCTTTATTATTGTGTTTGTGTGTTCGTACTAGCATATTTAGGTTGTGGCTTGCTTGAGTTCATTATAGGGCATCGGAATTCTGATACCTACCGGAATATCCGATCACCAGACCGGAATATCCGATATGCTATCTCTTTACGCTTTCGCACTATTTGTTATTGAGCCTATTCACCCCCCCTCTAGGCAACAAACGGTCCTTTCAATCGGTTGTTGCCACATTCAGGGAGGTTTGTGATGAGCGCCTTGGCACCAACCTTGCATTAGAAGATGTACCAGCCATAATTTAATTTGCAATTGGATAACACGCAGAAATGCTAGAACATGGTCAGTGATGGTGGGAGAGCACGATGAAGCAGACCATCATATGGCACCAGTTGGGCGAGCTCTGGCCCGGCGCGAGGCTGAAATGCCCGAGTACCTCACAGGTGAAGGAATGCAGTGGGATGCACAAGCGCAACCCGGTCTCAAGCGCCTGCTCATAAGTGCACATGGCCCCAGCGGTGGTGTCAAGCACGTGGGCATGTCATCAACCGGGTGCACGGTTGTCACACCTGGAAATTCACTACAAATTTCCAAACCTAATTTGTACATTAAACCCTAGTACAGGAATTAGCTAAGGTACACAAATCGATAATTTCATAAACATAACCGAAACGAAATAATGATAAATACTTACAAAAGAGGCGCTTAGTCCTCACACAGAAAAAAAACAGCAGCGGAACAACGACCTAGCGAAGCTTCAGCACCAAACCCACAGGCAACTCAACTAGGGTATAAGCCAAACTCGACGTCCTTCTCCTTCCTTGCATGACTTCACTCTGATGATTACTATTGCAAGACTGAGTACCACCCACCGTACTCAACAAGCCACATAGGAATACAATGTAATGCAACAGGATTCCAAGGAAAGCATAATATGGCTCTTTTGCATAAACAACACTTAAAACATTTGCATTAAAAAACATTGCAAAAACAATATAATTTAATTATTATTAACATTAACCAATCACCGAACAACTCCCCAATGCAGTTTAGGCCCAAAACAAAACCCTCCAAACCTAGAGCTATCATGTTACCATCATTTATCAAATTATTACCATTAATGAGTAGCGTAGGACTAACCACGAAAAACATTGCTAGCCTGCCCATAACCGCGGGCACATCTATTCGAACAGTTTTACTCTGGCTAGAGGTGTACAAATTTACCCACAAGACACAACTCTACAACATGTTACCATGAGCCTCAATACCACTAGGGTTCCTTGGAAAGGAGTTGTGACATGACCATCCTATAACACACACAACAAAAGTGCCACCCACTGAGCCACCTGTCTCCAATAGGGGTGATCAAGTACCTAGGCAGGGAGATGACCCAACGCCCAAAATCATGGACTTATGACTGCCATGCGTGGACTTATGACTACCACAAACATGCCCTGGTGCCTCCTGTTGAACGCGTCACACTTCAAATCCTACCATTACCCATTCTAGCTTGTGGTTAGTACGGGTATTGCTTCGCAACACTAGCTCGTGAACCGGTCCTTAATTGTCATGAGCACCACTAGCAACATCATCATTCCTTGTGCTCACAACCCACCATTAGTCAATTTTTAGTTGGACTATTTCATTAACAAACACGACCATCGGTTGTGAAATTATAGCCATTAACCATTAATTAATCATGAGTGAATGAATAGTTATCCTACATAAAATGACACTAAGGTTTCTATGCATGGCTAAGCAAAACTAATTATTCTAGCTAAATCATTAATTTAGTCATCTAGCTAGTCAATATTAATTACCGAAGGTATCAAGGTAATGGTATCAATAGCAAATTATGGCTACAAACAAGGAATATAGGAATAATATTAATACCCGTAATAATGACATTCTAAAGTTGCATGCAATAACTATAAAACAAAATAGTTTTCACAATTGGGATCACTATGCTCAAGGGTATTGTCGTGTGACTTGCCTCGCAATAGAAAGTCTTCAATAGATTTTCCGAAGCTCTTCCTCAAACTTCGCGCTCCTCCGAAACGTCAGAAACTATACGATTGCACGCAAAATAAGGAAAAAACAAATAAACTCCAAATAAACAGTACATAAAAAGCATACAAACATGTAGATCTTGATTTTAGATAAATTTAGAAGAACACGTTAAATTAGAGTTCGGACAAAAAAGATATGAACTCCGGAAGTTTGAATTTAGTGAAAATCTAAAAAGAAATATTCTCAGGAATATTCCCAGGATTTTTAATTAGAAAAAAATTATTTTTGGATGGATAATGGAGGTGGGGCCTACTATCAGTGACTCGGTCCATGGTGGAATCAGTCTATGAGACAGAGGGATGGAGGGGCTAGTGGACTAGTGACATGCTGCCACGTGGACAAAAGGGATGAGGTGGCAGCTGTGGTGGCCGGATGATGTGGCGGTTAGGGCTAACGTGGCCATGGGACGGATTAAGGAAATCCAACGGCTGAGATTAACCAGGAAGATCGAACGGCTGAGATCGGTCGGTGCTTTATGAAGATCGAACGGTTCAAATTGAATCTTGGAGATCGGATGGACAAGATGGACTCGGGGATTGTTCGCCAGGGTTGACATGTCGTCACTGAGTGGGGATCGTCGGTGGGGTCCACCGTCAGTGGCACAGGGTGAGCCCATGGCGCGACACAACGCTCGACATGGCAAAGGAGGGCGACGGCGACGACCGGTGGGGACGAGGCGGAGCAGGGGCGGTGAAACCGGGGTGACACGGCGACAATCGACGGTGCTAGGACGACAGTTAGATGACACTGGTCGACGGTGGCACGCCGGATATGCAGAGGGAGGCGAAGCCGAGGGCGACTGGTGGATCGGAGGAGAACAGAGGCACCGGCGAAGGGGAAGAAGAGGGCAGTGGACATGGCTTCGGGGCTCACCGGCGGCAGGCATCTCAAAGGTGATGATGACGACTCCGAACGGTGGTGGCTTGCTTGGAGAGCAGCGACGGCAGCGGTGGCTTGCTTGGAGAGCAGCGGCGGCGCTTTGTGGCAAGCTCAGATTTGGTCAACGGCGACTAGGGGAGCAACGGTGGCTGAAGTCAGCGGATCTGATTGCGGCAACGAAAGGTGGCGCGAGGTGGTGGTGGGCTTGGGCATAGGGTGAGAGATGGCGTGGGAGAGCTATTTATAGAGGGGGGAGGCGGCTAGGGCTGACAGTGGCACCTAGGATATGCGGCGGTAGTTACGCCGGGACGCGGCGCGGCGCTAGCTGGGCCGGGCTAAGGGAGACAGGCGCAACAGCTTGGGCCAGCATGAGCTCTGGCCATCCGAAGAAGAGAGAGAGAGAGACGTAGAAGGAAGAAGAAGAAAAGGAGGAAGAAGAAAAGAAAAAGGAGGAAAAGGAGAAAAAGAAAAAGATGGAAGGGAAAAAGAAAAAAGAGAGAGGGGGGATTCTGAAAATATCCCAAATTTGGAAAATTTGGAAATTAGGAAAACTTAGGAATAATAGGAATATTGGAGTATTTTGAGAATTGGAAAAATGAGAATATTTTATGGACTTTAAATTGGAATTTTTGAGGATTAGGATATTTATTTCAAAAGAATTGGGGAATTTGGATTTATTTCAATGGAAATTGGATTTTGAGGAAATATAGGGGATTTATTTCAAACAGAAAGGAATTTTGGGAATTATGAGACTTTAGAGGTTTTGGAATCGGGATATATCTAAGAATCTCAAATTTGGGATTTAAGGGAATTTTCAGAAATCGGACTCTGAGGGAATTCACGGATTCGAGAAACAAGCTTCGTGAGACAAGGCATTTTTGTGGAGGGGAAACCCAGGTCCAGGTTGAAAACAAAGGTACAAAAGGATTGGGCTAGGAATGACCTGAGATTGGGAAAAAGTATTTTAAATTTCAATTAGAATAATTGATGAAATGTTCTTTCTAATATTAAAATTAAATCTTGAGCTCCGAAAAATCCGAGAAAATTTCAAAGAGTGTAATTAGACACAAAGAATTTGTTAAAAATGAATTCAACTATGATTTATTAAAGAAAATTTTATTTCCTATATTTAGTTTACCTGATTAATTTACTTTACACTTTAATATAAATTCTAGAAAATCCATTATTCATTATTTTATTTAATTCTCGAAAATCGGGTTGTGACAAACTGCACCCCTTACAAAGAATCTCGTCCCGAGATTCGGTACGACTAGAAAGAAAAAGGCATAGGTAAACTAAGGGCTATCTTATTCCATAACTCTCCAAAAATATTCTAGGGTTAAGGAACTATTGCTCATCCTATCCAGCTGGCTCATCTGCATCACTTGGAGACGTAACTGGCACTGCATTAGCTACGGTGATGACGATTTTGTTGGCACATCCCTGCGGTTGGTGATGCTTCGGCTTTGGACACTGTTTTTCAAAGTGGCCTAGCTCAAAACAGTTGTAGCACAAAAATGTCTTCTTTCCATTGTTGTCCTGTTTAGACTGGTCAGGCTGAACTGGTGCAGGTTGAGATCCTTGAGCGTTGTTCGCCTCATTGCTCACGTTGTCTTGATTGTGACCCTTGGGGTTGGCTTCTAGGGAAACTTGCGGCACCGAGGACGATCCACCAATCTAAAATGGCATGGTCCGCTGTCTTTGGTTGCTGCTCTGGAGTCCCTTATAAGCAGTTATTCGCCTCTTGCGGTTATCTATCTTGTTCTGCTTATCTTCCTGGCGAATTCCTTTGTCTACCAACTTCTGAAAATCATCATAGTCCCTAGAGATCAACTGAACTGGCAGCTCATCATTCAAACCTTCTAGGAACTTCTCGTGCTTTTCTTCATCAGTACGCACATCTTCTGGAGCATAACGTGCCAAGCGGTTAAACTTATAAAGAAACTCCATCACAGTATGGTTTCCTTGCTTAAGAGCATGAAACTCCCGCCTCTTCAAAGCAACTATTCCAGCAGAAACGTGGGCCCTCTTGAAACCATCGGTGAACTCTTCCCAGCTAATCTGCTGACCTTCTACTCTGTTCACCTTGAAGTGATCCCACAACTCTGAAGCAAATCCATGAAGCTGGTGTGAGGCAAAGGCGACCTTCTCCTGATCCGTGCATTGAAGTAGGTCTAGCTTCTTCTCGATAGCATGCAACCAGTTGCTAGCTTCCACTAGATTAGAAATGCTTGAAAACATAGGTGGCCTTATGCGAAGAAACTCAGACAACTTGGAGTGGGACAGAGGAGCTGGTGCTTGGTTATGAGCTTGGTTGTTCTGCATCCGTTGTATCATCAAGGCCATTAACTAGTTCTGGTTGGCTTGGACTTGAGCAAGCGTGGGGTTCTTCAACATGTTAGGGATATGACTGGCTGCTCCATCGTTCTGTGATTGGAACCACCACTGGCGTTGTTGTTGTTCTTTGTGTAACTTCCATTCTTGGTGTTGACCATCTATTGTAGGTGCCGGAGAGCAAGAAAGAAGGGGGTTACACTACAGAGGAGGCCTTAACCATGTTTCACTATTGATGTGATGTTAGTAAGCAGTTACTGTTTAGGTTGATTAAGCAAACAACCTAGTATGATTACATCCCCAGATGTAGACCATACCTACATACAAGCAAGCAACACACGTGCTATTACTACGTCACTACTCTTCAGGTTACTCAGGGAAAGGATTTGGGTTTAGGGTCAATGTCTTGCATGAAGCCTTCATTTCATCTTGATGACACGATGGCTTTGGTCTGAGAATCTTCCTTGACTCTCTCCGATGCTTGAAACGACTTCAATACGACTTCAATATGTTGACACCATCAACAACTTCTAGCATCTTCATTGTTGTAACCACCAGGTTTAACAACTATACCAATTGAAGGAGGAAGGGAGGACCGATAAAATATTTGCAAAGAATTCTGTAGATGAGAGGAGAATTTTTCACAAATAAGTTTTTTGGAAAAGATGTCCTTAAGGTCTAATCATTTGGCTTATCCTACAGTCGAGATGGCCCTGATACCAACTTGTCACGCTTGGAAATTCACAACAAATTTCTAAAGCTAATTTGTGCATTAAACACTCGTCCAGGAATCAACCGAGGTATACAAATCGAAAATTTGATGAACATAACCAAAAATAAATAACGTTAAGTACTTACAAAAGAGACGTTTAGTCCTCACACAGAAAAAATAGCAACGAAATGAGGACCTAGCGAAGCTTCAGCACCAAACCCATAGGCAGCCCAACACCCAAAATCATGGACTTATGACTGCCATGCATGGACTTATGACTACCACAAAACACGCCCTGGTGCCTCCTGTTGAAAGCGTCACACTTCAAATCCCGCCATTACCCATTCTAGCTTGTGGTTAGTTTAGGTATTGTGCCGCAACACTAGCTTGTGAACTGGACCAAAATTGCCATGAGCACCACTAGTAACATCATCATTCCATGTGCTCACAACCCACCATTAGTCTAGTTTTAGTTGGCCTATTTAATTAACCAAACACAACCATCGGTCATGAAAATATAGCCATTAACCATTAATTAATCATGAGTGAATGAATAGTTATCCCACATAAAATGACACTAAGGTTTCTATGCATGGTTAAGCAGATCTAATTATTCTAGCTAGATCATTAATTTAGTCATCTAGCTAGTCAAATTTAATTACCCAAGGTATCAAGATAAAGGTATCAATAGCAAATCATGGCCATAAACAAGGAATATAGGAATAATATTAATACCCATAAAAATGACATTTCAAAGTTGCATGCAATAACTTTAAAACAAAATAGTTTTTACAAATGGGATCAATATGCTCAAGGGGATTGTCGTGTGACTTGCCTCACAATAAAAAAAAGTCTTCAATAGATCTTCTGAAACTCTTCCTCAAACTTCATGCTCCTTCGAAACATCGGAAACTACACGATTACACGTAAAACGAGGAAACCTCTAATAAAATCCAAATAAATAGTACATAAGAAGTATACAAACATGTAGATCTTGATTTTAGATGAATTTAGAAAGAAGAACGGGTCGAATCAGAGTTCGGATGGAAGATATATGACCTCAAGAAGTTTGAATTCAGAGAAAATCCGAAAAGAAATTGGAAAAGAGTTATTCTTAGGAATATGCCTTGGATTTTCAATTAGAAAAGAATTATTTTTGGATGGATAGTGGAGGTCGGGCCCACTATTAGTGACTCGATCCTCGGTAGACTCAGTCTATGAGAGGGGCTGGTGGACTGGTGATGTGGTTGCCATGTGGACAAAAGGGATGAGGTGGCATCTGAGGTGGCCAGATGACATGGCAGTTAGGGCTGACGTGGCCACATGACGGATTAAGGTAATCCAACAGCTGAGATTAACCGGGAAGATCGAATGTCTGAGATCGGTCAATGCTTTATGAAGATCGAACAGCTTGGACTGGATCTTGGAGATCGGACGAACGAGATGGACTCATGTCACACTCTGAAAATTGCCCTAATTAAAAATTACTTTGGGTAAATGGAAATATAAGAATACACTAGAAAAGTTGTTTTGTGAAAGTGTTTGAATAAAATTCTGAAAATTTCTGATATTAAAAATTTCAAGTTAAAACCTATTTAATGCTTGGCGTGCTTTGGTATTCCATGGGGTTGTTGGAATATTTTAAGCATTCAGGTATTATAATAATGGATTTTCTTTTTGTTTCATGGTGTTTTTTTGTCACGCCCTCAAAGTCGTTTAATTTAATAATAATTTAATAATGCATTTCTAGAAATTATTTAAAAGCATAAAGAGAAACCCTAATAAAAATCCTTAACAAATTTCAACATAAAAGTGGGCTAGATAAAATTTTATTAAATACATTATTTGTTCCTCTAGCCCCTAGATTTTTCTAGATATTATTGGAGCAAGCCTGGTAGTTTGAATAAACGGAATTGCATTTCAGCAAATAAAAGAAAGTGAAAATCTTTTTAAAATCTTCCCTAGGCCATTGGGCCGAATCCGGCCCAGCGCCTCTCCGCTCGCCAATCTTCTGCATCAACCTGGTGCCCCAGCCAGCCGGCCCGCTCCTCTCTTCCTCTCTCTTTCCACCGACAGGTGGACCCAACCTTGCGGGGTCATCGTCTACCGCCAGCCGGAGGCAGAGCCCGAGTCTACGTCGTACCGCTGTCGAATTCGACTTCCCCATCCGCCCTTTTTCCAAATCGGTTTAGAGAAATTTATCCCCTTGCTTTCCTCTTTCTTTTCCCCCAGTTTCTGCAACAAATCTTGAGATTAGCTAGCCCGCAAAGCTCAGGATAAACCCGATCCTCTCCACCGATGTTGGAGCATTAACCAAGCCAGTCTCCTCTTCCTTCCTCCTTATATAGCAAGCCCAAGGCCCCTTGATCCTTTCCAATCGATGCCCAAAGCCATTGTGAACCCTAGCCGCCTCACCACACTCGAGTTTGCTCCGCCACTCCCGCCGCCAAGCTCTCGGCCGCGCCTTAGCCGTCATCTCCGCCGTCGCCGCTTGCACCATTGGGTCCACAGGATCGCGGGGGATCTTGGCTGCCACCTCCTCGACGCCGGAACAACACCACCATCGATGAGTCAATCTTCTCCACCGCTAGAAGCTTGCCGCTGGTGGTTTCCGCCACTGTTTGTTGTCGCGCAAGTAGGGGTAAGGTTCGCCTTGACGCCCTCATCCCTTCGGTATTGTCGCCATCTTCCCTCGCGCCACCGTTCGCCGAGACCGTAGGGTTCCATGCCACCGTCCCTTGCTGGTGAGTCATGCCGACATGGCCGCCTTGTCATCGCCTCATCACCACCACCTCTGCCATCTATTCCGAGCCGTCCGATCGTTCTCAATCGATCTTGGCCATCCAAACTAACCCCATACCCAAGATCTAATTTGGACCTTCCGATCTTGCTTGGGTGGATCCAGATCGTCGAGCCTGTGTGCACCCTCTCGGTGGACTCGGTCTACCGTGGACCGAGCCCCCTCTCTCTCTGACTTGTGGGCCCCTGTGGCCAGTGACTCAGCCGTCCCCTCTAATCCAGGGCTGACGTCATTAATCACCTTTTTCAGCATCAAAATAATTAATAAATGACACAATAAATCTGTTTAATTCTTTTAAATAGGCTTTAAGGGGATTAAATCTTCTAAAATTCATAACTAATTCATATGAACTCGGATTGAGGTCGCTCTAGTCTCAAAATTCTCTAACAATTAAGATCTACCCATTAAAAATATCCTCATTTGTTGTTTCATTGTTCTTATATACTGTTTTTATTGATTTTGTTATCTGCCTTTAGTTTCCGACGCTCTGAAAAAGTATGTTTTCGCTGAGAAAGGTTCGGAAGACTTTGCAGAGCAGCAAGGCAAGTCACATAGACCCAATACCCTTTGAGCATGTTAATCCGATGATTTAAACTATTGTTTTTATTCAAATGTTGCATTTATTTTCGAATGTCATCGGGAGGGGTACACCTATATACCTTGTTATGGCCCTTTTGTCTTGATTACTTGTCCTTTGATAATTGGGTTTATAACTTGATTAGCTAGAACTATATATTGTTTTAGCTAAATTCATTAGCTCTGCTTAGCCATGCTTAGAAACTCTAGAATCACTGATGGGATAATTAATGCTTCACTTATGCTTATTTATGGTTAAATAATGATATCTCATGATGGTCTGTCGTGTTGAGTGAATTGATGATTATTATTTGTGAGCACATGGTTGTGATGGTCGTGCTCATGACAATTAAGGACCGATTTGCGAGCTACTTTTATGAAGCATTTACCGTACTAACCACAAAGCTAGCATAGGCAACAGCTAGACTTGTAGTGTAGCATGTCCCAGCAAGAGGCCCCATGGTGTGTTTAGTTTATAGGTGGTAGTGTCAATAAATCCACAGTGGCAACGTCAATAAGTCCATATTTTGGGAGCCAAGAGTTTCTCTAGCCTAGAGGTTGGGCCACCTCTACTGGGGACTTAGTCGGTGGTCATTATGTTGGGCATGTTATGCGAAGGGTCTTGTCACAATTCCTTTCCGAGGTATCATGGTGGTACTAAGGTGCATGGTAACATGTTGTGGGGTTGTTCTTGTGGGTAAATTTATACACCTCTGGCCAGAGTAAAACTATTCAAATAGCCGTGCCCACAGTTTTGGGCAAGCCTAGCATTGTTTTTTGTGATTAGTCTCACTTATCATTTAATAATGAATAATATGGTAATTGATAGTGTTTTGGTAACTCCGGGTATGGAGTGGTTTGTGCCTATGGCAGCCAAGTTAGGCCGTACAGTGTTGAGTTAATATTGCTTAATTATTCAATTGTTTTATTACTCTCCAATGGTTATTAAATGCTATTTATGCAGATTAGCCCTATTATGCCATCCTTTGTTTATCATATGCACTTGCATATTTGTTGTGTGGCTTGTTGAGTATTCCACGTACTTACCTTGCAATAATCAATCATCAGAGGAGGAGTTCTACAGTGATGAAGGTGATCTGGAGGAATAGGCTTAGTCTAGGTCAAGCTGTCTGTGGAGTTTGGAGTCATCGTCATCGCTAGTTCTTTTTTGTTGCTTAGTTTTTATTGGTTGAGAGGTTCCATCTGCTTCTGTAATAATTATGCACTTGTTTCTTTACAAGTTAAAGACTTGTACTTTGTTATCAATATTGTTATTGTGTGCCTCGGCTGATTCCTGGAGGAGGGTTAAATACACATGAAAGTGTTTGGAATTTTGGATGGAAATTTCGGGTGTGACATTTTTGCCTTTGGTAATTCCCCAGGGATTAATAAACTCTCTAAAATTTTCTCGGATTTTTTGGAGCTCCAGAATTAATTTTAATGTTATAAAGAATATTTTAGTAATCAAATAAATAGAAAAGAAATCCTTTTCTTTCCACAATCTCGGGTTATTTCTGCTCCAGTCCTTTTGTATCTCTCAGTCCAATTCGAACCTTGGTTCCCCACCTCTTTCTCTGCTTCGTTTCGCTTCCGAACCCCTATTTTCCTTTGAAAAATTCGATTCCAAAAACCTCATCGAAATCCAAAATCCGGATGCTCGGGTATATCCAAAATTCCAAATCTCTAAAATGCCTAATTCCCAAACATTCATTTCCCTTTAGAATAAATCTTCTATATTTCCTTGAAATCCAATTCCAGTTAAAATAAATCCAAATCCTCCAATATTCCAATTTTTGCCGAATTTCAACCTCAGTAAAATATTCCTCCAATTTCCAAGTTTCAGAATATTCTCGATATTCTGAATATCCCTAATACTCTAGTTTTCCAATTCCCATAGAATATTTTCCATTTTCTGACCCCAAAATATTCATATATTTTTGATGCTTAATTATTCCTCGAATATTCCAATTTCTCGATCACCATAAAATATCCTCCATTTTCCAAATCCCCAGATATTCTGAGTCTTGCCCAAATTTTAATTCCCATAAAATATCCCCAAATCCCCAACCCCGAAAATATTCCCAATATTCTGAATATTCCAATTTTCCATTTCCCAAAATATTCCAATATCCAAATGTCCCCAAAATCACTTTTGTTCCAAAATATCCCAAATACTCCAATATTCTTTTCCCAAAATTACCTCAATATTTTATAGTGCAATATTCCCAACATTCCTTTCTAATCCTAAGTTTTCTCAATTTTCCCAATTTCAGAGAATTTCCATAAAACCCCTCTCTCTCTTTTCTTCCTTTCCCCCCTTCCTTTTCTCTTTTTTCTATTTCCCCTTATTTTCTTTCTTCTTCCTCCCTTCTTCTTCCTCTGGCTCTCTCTCCCTCCTTCATCCAGCCCCGAGCCTGAGCTCTCCTCGGCCTGTTGCTGCTCGCCCTGCGCCTCCCTCCTTGGCCCTCGGCCCGGCCTGCGCCCCAGCCCACCACCACCACTGCTGCCCTAGCCTAGCCCCGAGCCTTACCGCTGCCAAACACCGCAATTGCCGCCGCCGCACCTTAGCTCCTCCCCTCCCCTCTATAAATAATCCCCAATCACGCCACCATCTCCTCCATCCTCTCTCTGTGCCCTAAACCCGCCGCTGCCCATCGCCGCTGTCGAAATCCAAGCCACCGCCGCTGCTTTGCACCACCACCGAGGTCGTCATCTTCAAGGTCGCTGCTGCCACTAGTGAGCACCATTCCGCTGGTGCCTCTATCCTACCTCCCCTCCTGCTCGCCACCGACGTCATCTTCCCCACCAACGCCTGCCTCTGCTCCCACTTAGTTTTGTCGCCACCATCCGCCTCGCTCTAGTGCCGGCCGCCGTTCATCATCCTCAGCATCACCATGCAA
This sequence comes from Oryza meyeriana var. granulata, assembly GCA_003991445.1. Lineage (NCBI taxonomy): Eukaryota > Viridiplantae > Streptophyta > Magnoliopsida > Poales > Poaceae > Oryza > Oryza meyeriana. Next base: position 17,094 of record RYFJ01002439.1, on the reverse strand, counting down.
CTGTCCTAGCGATGCCGTGCTGCCCCAGCGTCACCACCCCTACCCGCCGGTCATCGCCGTCGTGCCATCGAACACTTCCCCGTCACGCCATGGCCGGGCGTAGGATCTTGCCCCCCTCCTTGACACCGCCATGTGGACCCTGCCAACAGTCTCTCCCTCGTTGTGACAGACATGTGGACCCCGACGATTACATCCTCAAGCCATCTCAGTCTCCGATCCATCTGGAGTTAATCCGATCCGTTCGATCTTCATAAAACCCTAAATGCATCTAAACTGTTCGATCATCCAGATCAGATCTGAACCATCGGATTTCCTTAAACCGTGCCATGCAATGTCAGCCCTAAATACCTAGTCATCATCCATCTCAGCATCCACCTCATCATCACCTTAGCCTCCTCGGCCACATGGCCTTCCATATCGCTCCAGTGCACCACCACATCTCACCTCTGTTTTGTGAACTCAGACCTTGTGAAGCAAGCCGCAAACCAGTAGGCCTCACTTCTATATTCCATTCAAAAATAATCCCTTTAATAACTAAATTCTGAGGGAATATTCTGAGAATATTCCTTTTCCATTTTCTTTTCGGATTTTCTCTAAAGTCGAACTTTTGAAGGCCATAACTTTTTCGTCCGAACTCCGATTCGACCTGTTCTTCTTCCTAAATTCATCTAAAATCATGATCTACATGTTTATGCACTTTTTATGTACTGTTTATTTGGTGTTCCTTAGTGTTTTTCCTCATTTTGCATGTAGTTGGTAATTTCTTCCATTTCGAAAGACCGCGAAGTTCAAGGAAGAGTTCGGAAGATAAAGAGAAGACTTTTCTATTCCAAGGCAAGTCACATGACAATCTCCTTGAGCATGTTGATCCCAATTGTGAAAATTATTTTGTTTTAACATTATTGCATGCAAAGCTTTGCAATGTCATTAATACGGTATTTATTATTATTCCAAAATTCCTTGATTATGGCCAATATTTTGATATTGATACCTTTACCTTGATACCTTGGGTAATTAATATTGACTAGTTGGATGGCTATTTAATGATCTAGCTAGATTATTTAGGTTCTGCTTAGCCATGCCTAGAAACTTTAGCATCATTTTATGTGGGGAAACTATTCATCTACTCATGATTAATTAATGATTAATGGTTATATTCTTACGACAGTTAGTCGTGGCTGGTTAATTAAATATGACAACTAAAACTTGACTGATGGTGGGTTGTGAGCACGTGGAATGATGATGATGCAAGTGGTGCTCATGACAGTTAAGGACCGGTTCGCGAGCTACTTGTTGCGAAGCAATACCCGTAATAACCACAACCTAGAATGGGTAATGGCTTGGCTGGACATGTGGAGAGTTCAATAGGAGGCCCTAGGGCGTGTTTGTGGTAGTCATAAGTCCACGCATGGCAGTCGTCAATAAGTCCATGTTTTTGGGCGCTAGGCCGAAGACAGGTGGTTCAGCAGGTAGCTCTTCTGTTGGGTGAGTTGCATAAAAGGTCTTGTCATGGTTTCCCCCTTTGCAGTACCTTGGTGATATTTCAGGGCATGGTGACATGTGTGGAACCGTGTCTTGTGGGTAAATTGGTACACCTCCGGCCAGAGTAAAACTGTTCCAATAGCCGTGCCCATGGTTAATGGGTGGCCTAGCAATGTTTTTTGTGATTAGTCCCACACTGCTAATAAATGGCAACAATCTGATGGAAACTTGATAGCTCCAGGATTGGAGGATTTTGGTTTGCGCCTAAACTACATTGGAGTGTTGTTCAGTGACCGGTTTAATATTAATAATACTTAAACTACACTGTTTTTATAGTGCTTTTAAATGCAAATGTTTTAAATGTTGTTTATGCAAACAAGCCATATTATGGCTTTCCTTTGGAACTCGGTTGCATTATTTTGCATTCCTTGTGTGGCTCGTTGAGTATGGTGGGTGGTACTCAGTCTTGCAATATTATCATCATTAGAGTGAAGATATGCAAGGAAGGAGAAGATTTGGTGTTCGTCTTATACTCTAGTTGAGCTGCCTGTGGTTTTGGTACTAAAGCTACGCTAGGATTTTTGTTCTGCTATTGTTTTCTTATGTGTGAGGACTAAATGCCTCCTTTGTAAGTATTTATTGTTATTACGTTTTGGTTATGTTTATCAAATTGTTGACTGTTCGTCGGGGTCCACATGTCGGTCACTGAGGGGGATCACCGGTAGGGTCCATCGGTCAGTGGCCCGGGACGAGGCTAGCATGCGCTCGTGCGCCCATGGCACGACACAGCGCTTGCCATGGTGAGGTAGAGGAGGACGACATCGACGACCGGCGGCGACGAGGCGGAGCAGGGGCGGTGAAACCGGGGGACGCAGCGGCGATCGACGGCGCTAGGATGATGGTTAGATGATGCTCCAGACGATGCCACACCAGAGATGGAAAGGGAGGTAAAGCCGAGGGCAACCAGCGGATTGGAGGGGAACAGAGGCACCGGCGAAGGGGAAGAAGAGGGCGGCGGACTTGGCTTCAGGGCTCACCGGTGATAGGCGTCTCGAAGGTGATGACGATGACTCTGAACGGCGGAGACTTGCTTGGAAAGGAGTGGCAGCTGCACAGCAGTGGCGCTCTATGGTTGTCGGAGGAGGGAACTCCAACTGCGGGGAGTCTAGGGACCCCCCTTTGAGGTTCGGCCAGGGGAGTTGTTCACAGGATGGCAGCGGCGTCTGGGAGATGATCGATGCTCGGGCGCCGGGGGCACGGGCTGAGATGGCACGCAAGGGAGGCAGGAGAAGTAGACAGGTTTGGGCCGTGCGGAGGCGTAATACCCTACTCCTGTGTGTGGTTGCTATGTGGGAGATGAATGTGAGTTGTTCTTACAAGGAGTTCTGGAGGGTGCTCAGGAGCCAGCCCCCGCTTGGGGAAGAACTCAGAGTGTTTCTAAGTCTAGCCGCTCTCCGGGAAGAAGAGAGACCGAGAGCGAGAGAGAGCCAGAGAGACCTCTGGAACCGGGGGTCCTCCTTCTGCTTGGCATGGATTCTCCTTTCATAGTCTAAGGGGAGTCCACAGTGCCTAGCTCACATGTGAGGAGAAAGCTTTTCTAGGTATGATATGTCTTGTCGTGCACGTCCGCCTGTTGAGCCACGCCGGAGTCGGTTCGGGACGTCTTGTCGTCACATCGCTCGGCTGCTGCGGGCGGCTTAGTCGTGGAGGTGTGACTGCGCACACCATCATTGCCAGTGTGGAAAACTGAAGCCCTCTCAGTCAAAAGTTCTCTGACCGCGCAGGGAGTGGGCTCACAGGGGGTCATCATGAGAGCCCACGCATGCCCGAGCGGGCGACAAGCGCGCCACGCCCCGTCGCCTCGTCATTAATGCGAGTGGTTGGAACAGTTGGTCCGCTCGAGTCAAGCTCGGGCCCGGGGCAGAGAGCTCGTCGAGCCCTCCGCGCGCACACGGCGCCGAGCTCCTCAGGGACATAAGCTGTGAGCCCCGTGCTCGGGGAGCGCGCCCCGAGCCTGGGAACGCCCCAGTAATGGGTCCCGGGAATGCGTCCCGGGACCGAGCCAGTGGGTCCGGGACTGGGGCCCGAGACCGTGGTTTCCGGGAACTGGGCGACGAGACCCGAGGCCTGGGAATGTCTAGTAATGTGCCCCGGGAACATGCCCCGGGACCGAGGAGGTGGCTCCTGGGACCGGGGGCGAGGCCCGCTCCCGGGAAGGTCTCAGTAATGTGCCCCGGGGACGCGACCCGGGGCTGAAGCTGTGGGTCCCGGGACCGGGGGCGAGGTCCGGGCCCGGGAAGTCCCAGTGGTGTTCTCGGGGACATGCCCCCGGGACCGAGGAAGTGGCTCCCGGGACCGGGGGCAAGCCTGGTCTCGGGAGGGTCCCCGGGACGCGGGGCCCGAGGAGGTGGCTCCTGGGACCGGGGGCGACGCCCGGTCCCGGGAAGGTCCAGCGATGTGCCCCGGGGACGCACCCCGGGATCGAGACTGGCTCTCGGGACCAGGGGACGGGACCCAGGTCTGGGAATGTCCCCAGGCTACGGGGCCTGGGGTGGATGTGAGCGGTCGTCGCGACTCACTCGGGGAAGGTGCACCCGGGCCCCGGCAGTGCTCGGGCCCTAGGCACTCAGCGGGAGAACGGCCGTAGCCGGCCGCCACTTGTGCAGAATGTGGCCCCCGGAGGGGCTGACGTGGCCGAAGTTCCACACGTCCTCGGGGACTGGGGGCCCCTAGTCCCGTTTCGCCGACAGTGGCCCCTGGCCCTGTTGCTCGGCCAGGACCCACTCTGGGCAGGAACAGGGCCACGTCTTTGAGAAACGAGGGGACGCGGGGCCCACCTGGTTTGGCAGACCACGAGATGTGATTGCCCACCGTGGAACCAACTGACGTTCCCACTACCGAAGAAGAGGGGGATGCCAGGGACAGCCGCCTCCGCTAGGGGGAGCGGGCCCTGGTACTATTTTGCTGCCCAGCGAATAGGAGCAGTGCGCAAATGCACAATGCTAGACTCCGCGCTGGAGCAGATGGCGATCGCCGCCGGCCAAGTGCAGGCGGTAGCCCGACGGGAGCGGCGGGAGTCCGCCCGGGTCCGGGCGGATCACGAGAGCGGGCAGGCAGTGATCGCAATGACGATGTAGCAGCTCACCGCCTGTACAGTGACCACCGAGATCTTCGTGGCGACCTGCCGGCCGGAGATCGAGGTAGCAGAGAGGCGCGTCGTCCGATCGGAGGCCGCCGTCCAATCTGCCGCTGACGAGGCCTCCCGCGCCCGGTCCGAGATGGAGGCACAGGAGAAGGAAATATCCTCCCAGGAGGAACGCGTCCGGGCCCAAGAGGCCGGGCTCGCGTCCCGGGAGTGTGAGTTCACCGCGCGTGAGGAAGCCGTGGTGGTTCGCGAAGAGGCACGGAGAGCCGTGGCCGAGACCGCTGCAAGGGTGGCAGGGTTCCTCGTCCACGGCGAGCACCTCGTGGAGCCGATGGCCGACGAGGAGTCCGAGGGAGACGGCAATCGCCTTCGAACACCACCCGGGGTCCGGCCCAAGGAAGACGAGTGAGGCCCCCCCCCCGGACGGCAACATCTCCCGGCCTCCGCTCGTGCTTGCGCTCCGATTCTACCTGTCTTGTACGAAGAGAGACATTTGTATATGTATGTAATGATGTTTACATTTTTGTACCTTTGCTTATTGTGTCTGTCTGCTGCTGCTGTTGTTGTTGTTTGTTTTTTTTGTTTTTTTTTGACCTCCCGGGCCCGGTGACACCGAGTACCAGGTGCCATCCAACTCCGAGCGCCAGCAGCCGCGAACGGCCGTAGCGCCTAAGTCCCCTTTCCGGGTCCTGAGGCAGCTGCCTGCCCCGGGAGCTCGGTCCCCGAGGGCAGCGAGTGTGAAGGTTGCCCGCCCCGGGAACTCGGTCCCCGGGACGGTTAAGTCCGTCTTCCGGCCCTTGCTGCCCTGGGAGCTCGGCTCCCGAGGGCAGCGGGCATGATAGTCGCCCGCCCCGGGAACTCGGTCCCCGATGACCACGAGCAACTGAGCGCGAGTCTTCTGGGCCTGGGGGCCCTCCATGCCCCCGAGCGCTACTGGCCCCGGGAGCACAGCGAGGCCGCAGGGAAAGATTGCTAGACAGAGAGAAAATACGAAAAGATGCCCCGCGTGGGTTAGGTATGGCCAAAGTGCTAAGCTCGTACCTTTTGACTCACCGGGAGCCCATCGGGAACTGACCTTGACCAGGCATGGGGTCACTAGGCAGCGAACACCCGGCGCCTCAGCGGTGGCCGGGGAGGAGCTGGCCAGGCCGGGCACCGCAGCCTGGCCCGGGAATCTAGGCTGGCCCGACGGGGGGTTATTGCCGATGCTTTGCACCGGCAATAGAACTATGGGGCTACTCGGCGAGGGTGAATTCGGTGGACTATAGAGGAACACAAGAGAATTATACTGGTTCAGGCCCTCAAGGTGAGGTAATACCCTACGTCCAGTTGAGGTGTTATTCCTCTGAGGTGTATGGAGATCGATGATCTGGTTGTCCTTGTTGTACTCGCCCTGAGGGGCGCCCTGCCTCCCTTTATATACTAGGGGACAGGTGTACATGATAAGGATCCCAGTCGGATACGACCAAGGGATTTCCTTCTTAGAGATAGAATCCTATCCGACTAACTCTATGTTTCCTTATTATACAAGGTACAGCCTGCCGGGTGCTATCTTATCTCTAATTACATGCTTCGGCCCATCCTCTATCCGAGTGGCCCATGTACTGGTGATGAGGTACCCAGGGCCCATGGCCTCCACAGTAGCCCCTGAGACCTTCATAGTTGAGTTACAGCTGATGCCGAGTGCTCGTCCTCCACGGTGAAGGTTACCCGAGTGCAGTGTGCCCGAGTACTCTTTGTCCGAGTAAGTCTTCTCCCGAGTCCTGCTTCATGTCAGCTGACAGCGAGGCTATGAAGGGCTTCATAAAGATATATGAATAGTGTGCGCCGAATAGGCGCACCTATTAGGTGTAGCCCCCGACTTTGTGCTTAATTGTGAAAACAATTAAACATAAAGTCAAAGATCTTTAACCTGGAAGTCTTCCCCGACTCTTCGGTATCATGTCAACCGGAATAAACTTTATAGTCTTGCCGAGTAGAAGACTACTCGTATGTAGGACTCTTTGACTTCATGTCAGTCGGAATATGCGTTTATAGTCTTGCCGAGTAGGATGCTACTCGTATATGGGACTCTTCAGCATCATATCAGCTGGAAAAAAAGGGGGTTTATAGTCTTTTCCGAGTAGCGTCCCACTCAAAAATTAGACTCCTCCATATCATGTCAGCGGGAAAAGATATTTATAGTCTCACCCGAGTAGTGCACTACTCGAAAGTTAGACTCTTCCGCATCATGTCAGCGGGTAAAATGTTGCTCATGGCAACTGATGGCCACGCATGTAGGCTGAGTACCACTTTATGAAAATAATCCACAACGTGGTCAGGTGTACCCGAGAAAGATATCTGTATCTCCAATTTTAATGAAGACCAGCTTGCGATCCTTGTAAGGATATATCCTCGAGACCTGGTGAATAGAACAGATATCCAAACATATATGTTTAGCAATAAGGCTCTCATGAAGCATATCTGTTTACCTCATCGGCTCCTGTTGGTAGCACCAGCGCTATAATTTAAACTCAGCCTGCGGGCAGCCCACATGGAGCATGCTACTGTAGGAACTCATATCTTGGTGGCCCAGTGCTGACTATGTAGGCCCAAGCCCATCTAGTCGGCATCGGCTCTAGAAAAAGACGGGGAGAGAGAAAAAGATTCCGTCGTCTTCCCCAAATCAGCCAATCCCTTCGTCTTCCACCTTCGCACCCAACTTTTCGCCTCCCGCCCGGCTAGGGTTAGCTGCTGCTATTCCCCACCCGAACACGGGCAATTTCAATCCTCCTCATTTGCTCCATGCCCCCGATTTATTTTTCCCAAATCTCATCGCCTCCAGTCATGCCGAAGACATTGAATCTTACGGGTGCGCCGGGGGGTTCTTGGCCGATTTTAGATTGCGGCTCGGTGAAGCTGAAGCGGCTGGAAAGCGAGCTGAAGTTGCCCAGCCAAGAAGTGATTCGCTGGCGGCCAGCCAGGGATGAGTCAAGCCCGAATCCCTGACCTAGAGAAACAGTAGTCTTTGCCTCTTTTTTCGATCGAGGCTTGTGTCTCCCGTCTTTTGATTTCTTCCGCCGCATTCTCGACTTTTACGGGCTGGAGTTGGTGCATCTGAACCCCAACTCCATTCTTCAGATCTCTATATTTGTTACTCTTTGCGAGTGCTATTTGGGTGTGGAACCCCATTTCCTCTTCTTCAGGCATCTGTTCCACGTTAAGCCTCAGCCCTCCAAATCTAACATCAGTGTAATCGGGGGGGCTGGTCTTCAATTGAGGGGTGATAGGAAAAAGTCCTATCTTGATCTTCCCTTGAAATCTTCCTTGAAAGGTTGGCACAAGGAGTGGTTCTATTGCGCAAATCTGGCACCCTCCTTGCGGCCATTTACCGGTTTGCCGCCGGTGTTTTCGCCGAATTGGTCGGCGGACCCGACCTATGAGGAGATGGGTCAAGTGCACCTGTTGTTGGCGAAGCTGGATAACTTCAAGAAGGCCAGCCTGACTGGTCCCTGGGTAGCCAGGCGATTCCTGACCCGGCGCTTCCAGCCCCTGAAGCTGAGGAGCGCGTTCGGCTGGGACTACCAGGGAAAAAATGACCCTGACCGAGTTAGTCGGGAGTCGGCCGACGAATGGAAGGTAACGGAGACCTTGTTTGGATACTTCTCCAGCGGGGTAATTGAAACCAAAGACAAGAAGAGACGCATTGCGTCTTTCAGGCACAACCGGCCCCGGACCGAGGTAACATCCGTCTTCCCTTTGTAGCGTATGCCTGCGGGCTCAAATGTCTGAGTTTCCGGCAACACTTGATGTATCTTGTCGATTTTCTTGTAGTGGTGCGTGGAGTTTGATGAAGACTCCCGTCCATTGTCAGCTGTCGTGTCGAAGAAGAGGCCGAGGAGTCCCTCCACTGCCCAACCCGACTCCAAGAGAGCGGGGAAGAAACCGATTTTATATCGGGGCGAGGGGGCCATGACGGCGTGCGCCGTGAGCGGAAGCTTGAAAATAAAAGACGCTGCCGCCGCGACGCCCAAGCGGTCAAGTCCCAGGTTGAGACCTGCGGGTTTGAGTCCGACGTTGTCGAGCCCGGCCGTGGCGCCAACGAGGAGCTGGCTAGAGCAGACGGCACCAGGAGCGGAGGCGCCCGAGCCGACCATACCGGAGTCGGGGCCGACTCGGGTTGATACGCCACCGCCGACTATAACGCCGACCAGGCCGACTGCCGGAGCTAGCGCTCCGCCGGGGAACAGGTCACCCGGCAAGAAGTTGAAGTTCTCCAAGAGGTGCGCTGCTCCGGGTCTTCTGAAGTCTTTGTGTGTTGAAGCAGTGTCATGACGCATTGTTTCGTCGTGCAGGAAGCGGGCCGATATCGATCTCAAGGAGGTCGACCCGACCGCCCCAGTTGATGAGTCTGCCCCAGCCGAGCCAGTGGGTGCGAACACACCTGTTGAGCCGGCAGCCAGCCTGTCACTAGACCGAGGTGTCCCCGACTACAGGGTCGCTACCGCCACCCGACCGGGAGGTGACTGCGGAGACTGAGGCCCCAGCCCCCGAGGCGCCGCACATTGCGGAGTGTGAATCCAAAAATCGCCGGGATCTGGTTGCGTCGAGTTGACACGCAAGGCCTGGGAGATCTGCTTAGCTCAGTGCAGTCCTAAAGTCTTGAGGTTCGTAGGCGTGCCAGTCAATTTGACCCTGTAATTGACAAGGAGGAAAATGTTAGATCAATGAGCCAATCGCTAGAAGCCGATCTAGACTCGTTTCATCAGCCATGGCCGATGCGCACTGTAGCACTTATACATCGGCTTAAGGCCGATGACGGGCAATAGCAATAACGTAAAATAACAAATATCGTGCTAGCCCATCATCGAAGGGATACTCAAAAACCGGCTATGAGCTTGATAAAATAAGCAAGTATAATACATAAATAAATCAAATAAATCCTAGCTGATCATAGTTTAGTGTACTTGGTTGCCATGAAGATATGCCTGTGCCCCCCTTGCTTATATCGCTCCCGGATCTTCGTCCGCTGTCCGGGCCCATGCACTGTCCTTACCCAAGCTCATGCCCAGGCCCTCACCGGTCGTGCCCGGAAACCTCTTGTACTTGTACTGATCGTAGAATAAACCCATCGGCTAGCCCTTAGCCGATTGTAACAATAATACAGACAAGAACATATATACAATAAAGTATGCAATAACGTGAATAATAAATAATTGATAAGCTAGCCGACTACTGAATAGAGCAAGCATAGGATAAGACAATGAATAAATGTAGTCGGCTTTAATAGATAACTTATCGGCTAAGCACTCCGATAAAACCATCGCACAACACCATCGGCTCATCAAGAGTAAAGCTATTATCGTCAGTCTAGTAGATCGGACCCAACCGTTGCAGCACAGACCGACAATGAAACGATGCCTCAATGGGCCGATAGATATAATTGATCGTAATGAAGATAATTACCGCTATGCACTCCGATAAGACGCCTGCGCAACAAAGCATCGGCCTAGCAGGACTGACTTATCACTAGCAGTTCAGTAGGTCGGACCTAACCGATGCAGCACGAACTGATATAAATCCGCTCCCAGTAAGTCGATACCAGTCTATGCACGCGTGATTTATTATACCTAATCAATCTATGAGTCAAAACTGAACTGATCAGCCATAGATAAAGTAAATATATCGTGGTAAGCCGACTACCATAAACCGACTAGAATATCGGACCTAACGAGGAAGTCCTAGCCGATTGGTAGCCGTGACAGGATCTTACCCTCTCGCAGGAGTTCGACCTAACCGATGCAGCCCGGCTTGAGAGCAGGATCCCGTCGAAAGGGTGGCGATGCGCCGAAATTTGTATTGATCTTTTGATGATTTACAAGGTCCCCGGGCATACGTATATATACCCCGATCACATGATCCTTATAGGACACGCGTATACCAATTTCCTATCCAAATGAAAATGCTAACTAATCCCGACCGACACGAGTCAGGTTTCCTAAAGATAAACATCTGCCTAATTAATATGTACAGTAAATAATTGCCAAATAACGGTCTTCATGGCTCCTTCCCGATTCCGGTCTCTTCTCCGTCAGTTGACTGCAAATTACTCCTTTGACCAAATCTAATACAGGGCCTTACCAAATTTTGGCGTTAACACATGCCCCCCAATTTCGGAGTTCTTCAATAGGGCTTCGAAATTCTTCTATTCTGGGCCTCCAGATTTATCCCATACCGAGGTGGCCCAAGATAGCTCACTTGCCATAAATGTTTGAAACAGTGCCAACGGCCTCGATTCCCACTCGGTTGTCACACCTTTATAAAAACGCTTCGTCTCCTTGCCTTTTTTATGCTTTCACATCACCAGAGCACCACCGCTTCATCTTCCACATCTTCACCACGCTCTAGCGAATCCGGACGAATCGTCGCAAGTTTCCCCTCTGGACGTTGATCCCTGCATCATCTTCCACTCCTAATGCACGCATCTGCATTCCTGAGGTAATCTTCTCACCCCAATTATTTCCCCGATCTACACCATGCGAATCCGATCTGCTATGTTCTCACCTGTTCTTCGTCGTGTCTTTTTACTGTGAGCATCTTAGAGCCCAGATCTGATTCGGCCGCCGATTACCCCAGCTTTTTCTATCATGGCCCCATGGCAGCGAAATCCCCACCGAGTTTCATCAGTGCTGAAACCCAACGTATTCCCTTCAAGAACTTGCTATGTTGGTTAGTGACTGGACCAACAGTTTCAGGTCATGGCGAGCAGATTGCCTGATGGAGAGATTGGTACATCAGAGTATCGCCGTGAAAGAAACCCTTTGGATTGAATCACATATCTTGGCCACTGCATTAATCTCTCCCTGGGCTGATATGGAAAGAAATGAATCCCTGCTCGCATCACCTCATACTTCTGGTCCGATGCTCTCAATGCCTTTCTGTTGGGCATGGGCCTATGACCCCCACCTTGCTGATGTGACCATGCTCACATGTCTTGACACAACAACTACATCGACCCCTCAAGCTTCGCTTCAAACCTACGCATCGGCTCCAGGCAAAGAATATCGGCGCGCTGGTCAATACATATCTCTTCATAACAAGGGAACAACCGGTTGATGATCGCGGAGCACGTCGCTTTTCTGAACTTGTGGTTGGAACGGTTCGTCTTTGTTGTGCAACCTCTCGGTCTGACGACCAATATGCAATGCCTGGCAGAGTGCTTGCCAATAGGAAAAACATTCCGTTGGGCACTATCTCCTTGCGCCACCTACCAACTGCTCCATCAGTGGCAACTAAGCTATCGCCGGCCAGCCCTCGGCCATTTGGGCCCTTGGTGGTGTTGTATACCTGCTCAATGTTTACAACCTCCAAGGCCATCCCAGAAACTTCTCTTCTTAAGCATCCTTCCCAGCCGTTACCCAGAAGATCAAACCCTGTCATCGCCGATGCATCTCTATGGGCGAGGCTCATCGGCTCTCCTCTGCGGCAAGATAACCCCTGCTGAAGTTAGTCAATGGTTCAAGGATTTTATTACGGCTTCACCAAGATCCACTCTTTGGTTTGCGTACAATGATGCATCATCATTCGAGATGCCTTCTAACTTGATCCACTCAAAAGCCTGGACAATGATGAATTCCAAGTCCATCTTCCTATCGCCATCACCCCCTGTCTGCTGCCAACTGCTTCTCTCTGGCCATCGCAGCCTTCATATGAGTTCTATCATCCATCAGTCGGCTCTCGCCAGTTTGGTCTTGGGCAACTCCCATCCGGCCTATTCTTCATCGACAAACTCCAAGCCCGAGGGCACGGTCAGCAGTGCCCTGGAATATGATCGCTGCGGTCTTTGGACAAACTCCCATCCTGCTACCGCCGCCACCAAGGTGTACATCTGCACTGTTACTGCTCTCGTCTTGACACTGAGTACGTCGAATCCGATGAAGAGGTAATACCCACAAGCTTCAACCATCATCTCCAATCATCTCTAACCCCTACTTTGCAGGTTGCCAGCGTCGAGCCCCCATCAAGAAGCAACAGTGGTCGCCGATTCTGATCAACCCTCATCGGCCACTCCAAAACTTAGGCGCACGCTCATCCCATCGGCTCTCCTCAAGGCGCCTCGGCCGATGGGACCAAAAAGGAAAAAGTTAGCGCATCGCCCCTCCCTGAAGAAACAGAAAACCGATGCCGATATTGTTGCCACGACGCCATCTTCTCCCCAGACCACATCGCTCCCTCATCTCCTCAGGTATCCGCCAATTCTTAACATCATTATTACCCGCTTTTTCATGTTATCTCACCAGCTCTGTCTTCAGCTCGATCATCGTTCCAGATCCTCAACCTTCTTCACGTCCCCCCAAATACTGAGCCATGCCTCTTCAGCTGCCCCACTCTTGGCACCAAGTCCTCCAGCTGTCGATGAGACTGCTCCTATTCCATCGGCCGACATCGTCCCTTCCAGAGAACAACCTATTCATCCCCCTGAAGCCGATGTCGCGCAAGCCGCCGATGTCCTTCCTTAGGTAACTCTTTTATGTCCATACTCCGCTCTTAACTTTTCTACTGATTCCTTTACCGATGCCAATTTGCATCCCTAGCCGATCTTCTCCTTTGACATCGGCAAGTACCTAGAGTAGTAAAAATCCACAGACCACTATTCAACGCCAAACCATCCTCCCAGCCGACGTACGCAATATGACGAGCATCCTCAGTCGCTGGAAAACCCAATTGACGCCTAGCGAAGATTGCGGGCCAATCCCGGCAAGATTCCAGAAATCGAACACCATCTACCCGAAAGAACTGTTGATGCATTGACCCCTGCCAGCATACTTTGAATCCCACAATTCAAACTCATCAAACTCAGACAGCGCATAACCGACGCGCTGACCAACAAAACCACCGAACATCCAAGCCGATCGCTATTAGCCCAAGCAGAGAAGAAAAAGCTGATGATCTGGCCGCTGTCCCCCAAAGAGCTCCAACCTAAGTTAGACCAGCTGAAGAAAAAGGAGGCTGATTGCTGGCAGAACTGAAAGAGTCTAAGGATCTTATAGCAATAGAATCCCCACCAATCGCCTGCCCCGCAAACCATCCAAGATTCAAAGATCCCAAGTTTTGCAGCGACAGTGAGCTCAATCATATCATCGCGCAAGAAACCTGAAGACCACCGGCTCCGATGAAATACATCCGTGCTATCAATGAGATGATCAGATCCGCCGCACCAATTGAAGTATCCAAAAATTCTGTAAATCTAAACCTTCGTAACTGACGACCCTCTGAACATGCCGATCACCCTTCTGCCGTCCATACAACCTGATTTAGCTCTGCTACTATCCCTTTTAACCCTGATAATATTCTGTCCGTTGTAATCTAAAGCGATATCGATCGATATCGCATCTTTAGCGATGTAGAAAAAACATCGCTTCCGAATGCTTTAGAAATCGGCTCTATTCAACCTATTCAAGAATTGATCCACAGCTAGGTAGTATTTTCTTGAGATATTTCCCGTTAAGCGCTTTAGCAAACTCTCCCAATCAAGATCTCTAACACATAGCATGCCAGCACACAGCGAATAACCCGAATAGGCCCCTCCCCAATTAGCGATCATTTTCCAAACTTATTATCTCTGGACCCATCGCAAAAGCCAACTTCCACACGAGATCTCCCTCGGCACGACGACTTATTCACCACCTTTTTGTTAATGCCAGCTGCCTTAGCCTTATTCCTGATTCTCTCCAACGCCCTCAACCGATTCTGAGCTAAATCCTCAAGTTCATCTGTCATTAAGTTATATAAATCATCGGCTGTCAACTGATTCTGCAAAAAGAAATTCTTCTAGAACCGATGTTAGTTTCCCAGGGTAAAACCGCCTCATGTCCATATACCAAACTGAAACGGCGCCCACCGAGTAGATCCGTGGCCCATCCCGAAGGCCCATAGAACGGCTAATGAGTATGCCATCGCCGTGGCGCTCATCATCCTTCGCATTAATTACTTGATCAAACTCTTGTTAGAAACTTTTGCCTTCCATTGGCTGAGATTAATAACGCGACGAATTTAATAGCTTAATTCCCCTAGCTGCGGCAACTGTGAAACCTCATCAGACACAAAATAGACCTTGATCAGTAGTTATCGTCAGATCCCACAACGAAAATTTAATAGGCTCCTTTACGAGACATCGATCGCCTCCTTGACTAACTCTCTATCAAAGACCGCTCACCCACTTGTAAAATAATCTGTGTGCCCCAAAATGAACTTATTGCCATTTACTGAATGGAGGAAACCTGGCGATCAGTCATCCCAAACCTGCGAGACGCCTGTTGAGATGGATCATTAGCCGATGCTGCGTGCGCTGTATATTTCAAATGTCTGCAATCCTACACCCTTTATAAATACTAAACCAATCTCCAGTTATACGCGGCCCAAAACCCACTCTTCCTCAGCAACCACTCATTCTTATGGCCATTGATGAGTCCCGCAACGCCTCATGCCACCTCGCACTAACCACTTTGGTTCTCCGAAAGTCAGCACCTAAGCAGAACTCCCTCAAAAGTCCGATAAGTACAACCCACAATGATGACATATTTGGTAGCTTTGAGAGCGCAATCTTCCTTGGAAACACATTGCGACGGAATTGTGCAATAATCAAACAATCTAGTCTCCAGTCATCAGCCTGCCCGGAGTCAATATCGCTATCCAACCTCAACTGCACTATTCAGCCGAACCCTGAACCAATCTGTTGCAGATCATTGGCTTCCACAATTCATGCTCCCGGAATATGACATATTTATACTATCTTGAATCTCTTAACAATCCTACACTCTCCTATATGATCCTCCCAAAATCATCCTTGCACCATATCTCTCCAGTCAACTGTTTGACCACGAATAAAGAATTCACCAATATCTCTATGACTCGCTCCATCTCCTTTTAAAGTTGAGTCCTTTTAGCACCCCTCGTAGTCCGCTATTATTAGTACGATAAGGCTTAATTGTGAAGCAACCTCAAAACTTGCCCCCCGAAGTGATATGATAACATAAACATAACCAGATCCGTGCCTATAAACCATTTCCATCAAAAAATAAAGTCCAGGGAACGGCTCCGCTAACTTCGTGAGAGACCCTCTGTGCTGACAATAAAATGGCCATGCTTCGTCCCTATCCCATTAGCCGATCAACCTCAAGTCAAACTCTGTCAAGGAAAAATCCACTTAGCCAACTCGCCCTTCAGACTGGATGACAACATATCTTTTGGGACCCCACTCGGCCCTGCCAAACTACTGTACATTCAGCGACTAGGATGTAATGCCTCAACTTTGTACATGAGAAAAAAACCATAAGCATAACTTCTCCACCGCAGGATTCTCGTCCTCAGCATCCAAAGGTCTCCTACTTAGAAATAGAACACCAACTCGCTCTTTGCCCCTCAAATGTCCTTGGATCAAAACCAGAACCGGATGGACCTCTCATCCGGTCCGCACAAATATAATCGCTGAACGGCACTCCTCTCTGCGGCGGAATCAAAATTAGGCGAGGAACTAAGATAATTCTTGATCTCGCATCGAACCCTTCTGCTCGCGCTGCCCCCCACACCAATTCGAGTTATCCGCCTTCAACTTATAACGGTGTGAAAGACTCAATTCTTCCTGGACAAATTATATAAATCTCCTCACAAAATTACAGCCTTGGCCGATCAACGATTGCAATTCTGCTTTTGCTTGTGCTCAGTAGTCTCATGCTTGATACTTGCGCCTGACTAACGTCAATCCTCGCATCAGCAGAACATTAAACAACCAAAAATGCCCGCATACACCAAAGCGCACTTATTGGATTCCATTTCTCAGTCGTATTTCTTGCCTCTCCAGCACTCTCGTAAAATCGGCTATATAGCTTTCCCCCTCTGAAGACATTAACCACCACATCATCAATTTAATTCACCAACAAGCAATGAGCTCATGGAAAATAAATTTCATCGCTCTTTGATACAGTCGCACCGGCACGCCTAACCCAAAATTCATTACTACCACTCATACAAAGCCGATAGCTCCAGGACATCGAACGCCGTCTGGTCTATCCTTCTATCGGCCCTAAAAATCTGATTGTATCCGCATAGCCAGTCCATGAAGCTGATAATCTTGTGACTGAGGCTGACACTCCACCAGCATGATCCGCGCTTCGCATTGGGTATTCACCTTACGGGAATAGCTTCAATTTAAGATCACCGGAACATCAATACATATCCTCAATCTTCCCATTTCTTCTCCACCAGGGACCGAGATGCAGACAACCCCTCAGCAATCGACGCTTATAAACTTGGCATCGTAACAACCTTGTGATCTCCGCCTGATCGCCCTCATATAATCTAACCTGCTGAATCTCGACTTGACAGACCGCTATGCCATATCCTGGGTTAAGAGGCGCTGATGTTCAACAAGTCGATCGGCTTACATCCTCGCCTCATGGTATTCCCAGGCAAAACAATCCCATTTCCGC
>RYFJ01002438.1:0-59127 GCA_003991445.1 Oryza meyeriana var. granulata | reverse complement strand
GTACTCTTAATGGTGTGGTTGCTTCGGCGCTACTTTCGTTCGATGTAGATTCCGTGGCAGAAGCAATGGGGCCGCTTGAGGGATATTGAAGTAGTTTTCGGCATAGGGCACGATGGACGGGGAGTGCATTCGCTGTCGGCTCAACTCGTGCAGGGGTTCTTGGGGCGACTTTCGCGACCGGTGGCTTTATAGTTTTGGAAATACTCGCTAAGATTGGATGTTGTCCTATCTTGGCCTGGCGATTACGAAATAGGGAGATATTGAATCTATTTGAAGATCACATATGAAGCTTTATTTTTCAATCACAACATCCTCTAAAGTTATTGTTATAACTCTTACCAAATACTGTGATTAACAGAATATATAGTGTAACAGTTTATAGACAGTGAAAAGTTTCGCATACTGAAGAATAGGCTTAATACTCTTGAATTATACTTGGCTTGCCCTCTGTATTTTGTTATTCAGCTTGCAGAGCCAGGTTGTGGCACTTTAACCAGGAGTCGATTTGTGCTCTTGGAAGCTGTTAAGGTGCACCTGGCGTACAATCATGCACGCATGTTTTGATGTTTCAACTGAAAATGTTTTATGTGTTTTGTTGGACGATCTTTTTTGGATGGTTCATGAGCCAGACCTGACCAGGCAGCTTGCGAATATGTGTTTTGTTGGAAGCTGTGTGCCTGCTAAAGGTGTAAAGAGCTTAGAAAGGCACTTCACAGAGAGGAAACACAAAACTAGGAAAAATTTGCTTCGTTAACCTCTGTTCAATCCCTGATGCAGAAAAAGAAGTCCCCAAATTTGTTCGGTCTGCTTATACCATGACATGAGTTATTGCGGGGTCTGATTTGTTGAGGTACATCCAATAATTTAACAAGGATGATATAACAGATTATGAATTTCTTCTTTGTTGCTTCCTGTCTATGATATATTCAGATGTTGATTCAGTCAATTGTTTTGGCAGGATTATCACAGTCACGCTTGGTGCTTGCAATGTCAAATGGCAGATGTCCAAAAGGCGTCTTAGGTAAATAGCTCTGATTCTTCTAATAACTTGAGCTGTGCCGCAAATTATCTACTCTCATTGGACAAAAAATGCAGTATGCATAAGTCTAAATTTTTCTTTTTGGTGCCGAATTCAGTAGTGCTTTGATGGCATATGATCTTAAGAAGGCACTTTCTTTAGTTATTGAAGCAATCATGAGAAGGTTGAGAATATTGACCATATAAGAGTGATGGAGTGATCTCTCAAAAGAATCTGGCGGTTGCATAGGGAATTCAAGGTATATATCTATTTGTTAAGCCTTCTAATTAACTTCGATTGATCCTGTTGCCTAGTTCAGTCTGCCCATAATATCTGGAGTGTTAATGCCATTCTCATAGTGCTATGAGCTATCACTATGCCATTCAGTAGTGCATATACTATTAGTCAAAATAATTGCATTTTTTTGCAACTTGTTATTTATCTCTACAGAATCCTGGGCGAAGCCAGCATCTGATGGGCTTGAGAGTGTGCTGCTACTCGGATAAGTAGTTTCAGCTTCAAAATTCATATGTGCACTGCAAGTTTCAGGTTCAGATATCTGACCAATTCTAGCCACTTCGTTGCCAAAAGTTCAGTTTCCAGATTAACATGTAGTTCCTTAGAAATAGGACTACACTGTATTTATTACTGGGTGACGTGAACACTTCGTCGTGGTTCCATAGCTGCAACGCACAGAGGGGCAGCAGCCTATGATGCTATATGAAGACCCCAGCTTGCTCCATCAAAGGTGAGATTGACATGAGTTATAGATGAAGAATTCAGAAACTTCAGAAGTTTGCCATGAATGAACTTGACTGACAAATGCATAATTCAGTATCTCCATAGTGATCTGTTAATGTTGGGATATCAACCTTGCTACCAATGTTTTTCATGAAAAAATAGTACTATAGAGGTAGCTGTGGTGCCAAGACTTGCTAATCTGGGGTATTTTCTTGATTAGATCTCTGAATCTATGAAAAATTATCTCATTGGTTTATAATTTTCTTTATAATTCTACAATTAATAAGCAATCTTAATCAAACATTAGCAGATATAACCGAATTGGGAATGAGCTTTATTGATTATTGGATACCTTGCCTCAGTGAACTTACATGAAGCTTCAGCATAGAGAGTACTTTTGGGCAGCTCTGCATGCTTGCTCATCAAAACCATTTTTTAGTACTGTACTATGGCAAAAGAAAGAACTATCTCCTTGCAATTGATACTGATATCTGATTTTTCATCTTACATGCAGGTATATATGTATTCTATTAGTCATTGCGATTTCATTGATGTGCCAGAATTTGCACAGAAGGAAAAAAAAAAGGCATCTTGAGCCAAGAATTTCCATTATTGGTTGTTTTTCTTCTTATGTTCAAATCTGTTACAAAATTCGATAAAACTGAAAAAGTATCAAAATTCTGAGGTATTTTGTTTAGAGCTGTGAAGCACATAAATCAGTTGGGTATTGCTATTTCTCTTTGGAGGTAATTTTTTTATTTAAAAACCAGTAGATACTCATGTACAACTCATCATTATCAGTATATTGCGAGTCCAAATAGTTTATTGTGCAGAAAGGACGTTCTGGTTTTATTAAATTGTGATCTATAGTTGACAATATGCTTGAGATCTGGTCTTTTGGTCTCTAACCATAAACTACATGCCTTCTATACCAAACAACTATTTGGCTACATTTTCTGATTTCTGTACAACAATGAGAGTAGGAAATCTTATGAGTTCTACGTCTAAATAGTATTTTTCACTGTCTGTTGTTGTTTTGAATACTTATCTTAAGTAGCGTGCCTCACAGAAGTCCTGCTCCCTCCCCACTTCCACCCCACTTGGTGTAAGAAAAATTAACATTGGTTATGTTGCTACCGTCCCCTCCCCTACCACTCCATGGCCTTCCCTCACGTCCCCTAACCACAGTAATTTTTTTACATCAAGAAGAGAGGGAATGGGGGAGGGGGCAATTTTTTTAGCGGAAGGGTGAGAATAATTTTTTACATCAGGACTAGAGGGAGGGTGGCTCTGATCTTAAAAGGGACCCTTCTTTAGATGTATATTGCATTGATGTGAGGGATCATCGTGGATGAAATTTGGCCACCATGAATGACTTGAACACAGCTGTACTAAGTTTTCAAATTGTTGGTTTTGTATGGTACATGGAGGGAAAGATGTAAATATCCAACTTACATTGTTACAGTGTCAATTTTTAACTTTACCATTTTCAGGAGCTAGGCATTATATCATTTTAGGTGGATGTGCAATAGTGATGGTCTATTTTTTAAAGGTTATTTTGTACATAGTGATCTTCAACATCAGGAATCTGGTTTCGAAAGATACAAGAGTCCTGATGTTATTGTACGTACATGGTCACGAAATTAATAATATAATGACTATTTTTATCTTTTTTACGTGAATCTTATGTCTATATATCTTATTCTATACTTACTGCCAGAACATATACCACCTCTGGATTATTTGATTTGTATTACACAATGTTGCCATAGCGTTAGCACGGGTATATTACTAGTGTTCTTAATTACCAAACAAACTAATTAAGCTACTCAACTGCCATATTCAGAATTGTTTCAAGTATTAATGCAGCATCGGGATCACAATTTTATAACAGAATCATTCTCTGAAATACGTTTGGCATCGTAATTGAAATTGCTGAAATCAAGATGTGCATTTTTGATTCATCAAAGAAATGCATTCTTCCATGATTAGTGGCTAGTACATACTTCTACATCTCGGTAACATTTACATAAAACACTTATTGATATATAAAGATGATAGGATATATATGATTTAAGTTTTACAATATCTATAGGACCGATCGGCCAAAAACAATAAGAGTAGCGGCGGAAAATATTATATAGTGGTTCCTCAGTATGCCTGGCTACCAACTGCACATGCAACTGATTAGGGCTAACCCCTAGCACGAACCTTTCTAAAGATCGACGTTGCCTGAATCGAAGCTCTCATAATCTGCATTAAATTCTAAAAATAAAAATATAACAAGGGTTAGTACACGAAGGTATTGGTAAGTGTCAATCCTAAGTATATGCAAGCTAATATCAAGGATGGTTACCTGTGGACTTATTTTAGCATAAAGCTAATTTTTGTTCGCAACCATTTACAAAGGCATATTTTAAAACATTTAAAACATGTACGCAATATAGAGTAATGTAATATAATATCAATCTTGTGGCCATCCATGGTGGCAATTCCATAGTCTAAATTTAAACCATTCTCCTACTAATAAATCATCATTCCCATCCAATCCAATTTGTAAACATGTTTAAAAACCATAAATCTATACTTATGATACTTCACTGTGCCACTCATGACCGTGAGTGCGGCTAATCGATTAGTTTAGGTAAACTCTACAGAGATTGTACAACTTTACCCACATGATATGATTTTCTCTAGTTTGTTCGATACCCGTCGGTATCACCACACTCTGCACATTGGGTGCGGTCTTGAGGTCATAACGTGGCCATTATATCACTTAAAGTATAGCCTTTCACCAGCACGGCAAGCGGGAATCCACCCCTAGGTAGGTAGCGGGCTCAGGTCTTAAACCTAACGTCTCGGCGGTAAACACCTGTTTTCCCATAAGGCACTATATTGTTGTATTGGACAACTTAAATGCATATGCTGTGAGGTGACCAACCTGCCTCTCACGGTTCACATAGGTAGCTCTCTAAACTATCGCCATAGCGTAGTTCATACTACACCAGCCTACCAATATGTAAGGCTAAACTTTAAGCAACTTAATAAGCGAAGGCCATCTCATACTAGTATATGTGGTTGTACTGTAATCATTAGTTGGTGACATAGAGTTTAATCCTTAATCGACCTAGGCAAACACTCCCCCTATGGATACGTAACTACAATCATATGCATATCACCTACTGCCCTGGTCTGAAATCAAGTTTCACATCATTTTCATTTACAAATAAATTAAGGTAACACCTTCATCAATATTTTCATAAATCACCCCAAAGTTTTTGTATAATCATTCACAATATTATTAATGTAACCTCTAAGCATGCTAAGCATAAAATATAGTTATAACCCCATGTGAGTATTAAAAACCATACTACAATCATAATTAGGGTTACAAATAACAAGAATAACAATTATCAAAGGAGGATAATGCAACAATTAGGTCATAACTACCAATTACCAATATTTTAAATAATTATAATACAAATAAAGCATGCAATTTAGCAATTAAAAAATTTTGTCCCAAAAGTATGATTCAATATGGTCAAAGGTGGGACAACACTTGCTTTGCTCTGGAGTTTCGTCAACTTGTTCAGGAATTACTTCACTCTCCTCAACGGCAACGTAATTTTCGTCTAAATTAAATATAAGAACGAATAAATACAAATAAAATGCAAAGAACAAAAAAATGCATTTAAAAATGTATACAACCTAGGGCTGGGTGTTGGTGTAAGATTTTGATGAATTTAGGTGAAAGAAAACAAATTTTGTTCAAAATTTATTTGGAAGTTATTTAAATAGTCAAAATGTTATACATAAAATATAAGGTTTATTTATGCTTATAGTTGTAAAATATTTTAGGAGGTAGTTTTGTCAAATTCAAACCTACAGCGTTAAATTTCACAATTTTATGAATCTAACAAAATTGGTTTCAATGGATTTGGAGTTAAAATGAATTAGTTATGAATTTTGAAGTTTAAACCATTTTTCAATTGTAAAATAAAGGTTTTAATATTTCCCAAGGGTTTTTCTATTTCTTTTGAAATTCTAATTACAAATAGGTCCTTAGGTGCACCGGTCAGTGACTGGTAATTTTATGAAAAACCCCCTAGGTTTTCTAG
This sequence comes from Oryza meyeriana var. granulata, assembly GCA_003991445.1. Taxonomy (NCBI): domain Eukaryota; kingdom Viridiplantae; phylum Streptophyta; class Magnoliopsida; order Poales; family Poaceae; genus Oryza; species Oryza meyeriana. Next base: position 53,250 of record RYFJ01002438.1, on the reverse strand, counting down.
GAGCTCAACCCACGGTCCCCCACGTGGTTTAGAACACTTAGTCAAAGATGGCTCGGATTTAGGGTATTCACAAATAGGTCCAGGTCCCACATGTCATAGGGAGAAAGGTTACTAATTAACACCTAAGGTTTTAATTACTTCTGTCGAAGGATGAAACTCCGACGGCGGGAGGTCTGGAGATCCCCCTTTGAGATTTGGCCAGGGGAGTTGTTCTCAGGCGAAAGCGGCGTCGAGTGGATCAATGGATGGATCGGCGCTCGGGAACCGAGGGCCCGAGCTGGGAGATAGAGGGGTTCGGACCGTCCGTTTCGGGACCGGACCGTTCGAACCGTGGCAATCGCGCGGGAGAGAGAGAGGAGGCGTTTAGACAGGTTCGGGCCGCTCCGAGCGTAACACCCTACTCCTGTGTGCTTGACTATGTGGGAGAGATGAATGTAATATGCTGTTATAGGGTGAACCCAGGGAGCTCAGGAGCTAGCCCGGGAAGGAACTGGAGGTGCTCAGCCCCCCCTACCCGTAGCCGGACCCGAGGAAGAAGAAGGCCCCCCTGCTATCTCAGGAGCTTCCTCAGTCATCTCAGGTCGGAGACAGAGCTTGTGAGTTGTCTAAGCCGGCCAGCCCCCCCTACCAGAGGCGTGGATCCTCCTTTTATCTTGCAAGGGGAGCCACAGTGCCTAAGATACATGCCGTGAGGAAGAGAGAGAGAGAGAGAGAGAGAGAGCTTGGTCTGTCTCGTCCGCCTGCTCTCTCCATGCCGGAGTTGGTACTGGACGTCGGGTCGTCACGCGGCTCGGCTGCTGCGGGCGGCGAGATTCTGGGGATGTGACAGCGCACGTCTCCCCTGCTGGAGTTGGTGCTGACGTCTGGTCGGCACGGTCATCACGTCGCCGAGAGCGGATGGAGTATGGAGATGGGACGGCGCCAGCCTCCGCTGCCAGGGCGCGGAAAGACGAAGCCTCCACAGTCAACAAGCCTCTGACGCCCTGTGACACCTTTGACGACACATGTTGACCACACAGGAAGCGGGCCCACCGGGGGCTAGAGCAGGCGACAGGCGCAGCACGCCCCGTCGCATCACGGTAGTTGGGGAGCTGGTGCGCTCGAGTCAACCCCGTGCCCGGCGCGGAGTGCTCTCTGAGCCCTCCGCGCGCACAAGGCGCCGAGTCAGTCGGCACCCGGGACTCGGGGCCGAGGCAGTCGGCACTCGGGACTGGGACCGAGGCAGTTGGCACCCGGGCCCGGGACCGAGGACCAGGGACCGGGGATGTCGGCACCCGGGGCCCGGGACCGAGGCTGTCATGCCCGGGTCCCGGGGAATGTCCCCGGACCACGGGCGCGAGGAAGGCGCACCGGGGCAAGGGGTAGCGCACCCGGGCCCGGGGAAGGCGCACCCGGGCAAGGGGTAGCGCACCCGGGCCCGGGCAGCGCTCGTTCCCCGGGCACTTAGCAGGAGAGCCGGTCGCCAGTTGTGCAGAATGTGGGCCCGGAGTAGTTGGCATGGCAGACGACCCACGGGACCCCGGGGTATGTAGGACCCCCTATCCCGTTTCGCCGACAGTGGCCCCTGGCCCTGTTGCTCGGCCGTGGTTCTCCGCGGGCAGGAACAGGGCCATTGTCTTGAAGAAACGAGGGGGACGTGGAGCCCACCTGGTTTGCCGCGAGGTGATGGAGCTTGGTGACTTGCTTCTTTATTGGATTTGTTTGCCAGGAACAGATATGGGCTCGGGACCCGGAGGACCCGGGATGAATGTGGCAGATATGTGCCCGGGACCCCGGGGGCCCGGGCTCGAAATATGGAAGGAATAGGGACGACCTCTCCGGACTTGCATTCGCGAAGGCGACACTGTCCGGGTAACCGCACCCCGTCTGATTGTGAAAATGTTGAGGAAGTCGTGGTGGTTCGCGAGGAGATGTGGGGCCCTCCTGGGATTGCCGGTGGCCCAAAAGGCGAAAAAATGTTGCCTGGCGGCCGTTGTCCTGGCCGCCACCTTCCTGGAGCTGCACGGACCCTGGGCGGACTGGGGGCGCCGTCGCGGTTACTGCATGTGTGGTAGTGAGCCTGGAGGCCGCGCCGGCCGTGCCGGAGCGGGCCGTCGTGGAACTGGCTGATGTTTCTGCTGCCGAAGAAGAGAGGAATGCCAGGGCCCAGACGTCTTCCGCGAGGAGGGAGCGGGCCCTGGTAGTTTTCACTGCCCGGCGAACAGGAGCAGTGCGCGGACGCGCAACGCTCCACTCCGCGCTGGAGCAGATGGCGGTCGCCGCCGGCCAAGTGCAGGCGGCAGCCCGTCGGGAGCAGCGGAAGTCCGCCCCGGTCCGGGAGGATCTTCGAGAGCGGACGGGCAGTGATCACAATGGTGATGCAGCTGCTCACCGCCCGCATAGTCGCCACCGGGACCTTCGTGGCGACCCGGCGATCGGACCATCCTCCCACGGATCGGACCGTCCGAATCCAGACGATCCGTAGAAGGCCGACTGGAGATGGAGGGCGCGGCGTCCGACTGAAGGGCGTCGCCAAATCCGCCGCCGACGAGTCCTCCCGCGCTCGGTCCAAGATGGAGGCGCGGGAGAAGAAAACATCTTTCCGGAAAGGTCGCGTCTAGACCCGAGAGGCCGGGCTCGCGGTCCGGAAGCGTGAGATCCTTGCATGCGAGCCGGCGGTGGAGGCCGCCGAGTCCTGGTCGGTGGAGATGGAGCGGGAGGCCGAGGCCTCCCGGGAGCGCGCGGCCGACTTCGAGGCCGTGGCCGACGCCGCAGCCACGGTGGCGGGGTTCTTCGAGCGGGGGGAGCGCTTCGAGGATCCGGGGACCGACGAGCCCGGCGAAGACGCCGGTCCCCTTCCGACGTCGCCCGGGGTCCGGTCCGATGGAGACGAGCGACCTCCCCCCGCGCGACGACATCTCCGGGCCTCCGCTCGTGCTTGCACTCCGATTTTGTCTGTCTTATACAAAGAGAGACATTTGTATATGTACATAATGATGTTGACATTTTCGTACCTTTGCTTATTGTGTTGCTCCGGGAGTTGTTTTTGATTTGGGGCCCCGTGTCCGGGAGCGCCGAGTACCGGGTGTCATCCGACAGCGAGATCCAGCAGCTGCGAACAGCTGTTGGGCCTAAGGCCCCTGCCCGGGCCCTGGTGCAGCCGCCTACCCCGGGAGCTCAGTCCCCAGGGGCAGCGAACGCGACGGTTGAAGGCCCCAGGAACCCGGTCCTCGGGGGCGCGAGCAATCCGGATGCGAGCCTTGTGGAGCGACGAAGTCCGTAGGTTTGGCCCCTTCCGTCTTCTGGATCCGGGGGCCTTCCGTGTCCCGGGCACCGTTGGCCCAGGGAGCACAGCGAGGCCGCGAGAATAGGCTTTTGACTCGCCGGGAGCCTCTCAGGAACAGACCCTGACCGGCGGGGGGTTGCCAAGCAGCGAAGCAACCGGCGCCTCAGCGGCGGCCGGGGAGGAGCTGGCCAGGTCGGGCACCGCAGCCCGCCCCGGGAACCTAGGCTGGCCATACAAACGGGGGAAGAACGCAAATTATGCAATATGTAAAGTCGGATAAGGTTACGTATCTGGAAGTTGCAAAGGGCGGTACGGCCCTGCGAGCACTATCCCGGGGCCAGAGCGTTTCTCGCCCCCGGGGACGCCGAGTATCGGGCCGACCCGCCGTGATCCGCCGTAGCGCCCAGGTCCCCGAGAGCCCGACACCAAGGGGCCGCGGGTGACCGAGCGCGAGCCTTGCAAAATCGGTTAAATCCGTAGGCTCGACCTCTCCTGTCAAAAACCTGCCGGGAATTGGTCTAATCTGCACACGACGAACTGTGAGAGTATCTGGCTCGTTCCCTTGTCCGTTCAGTGCTACGAACGGTGGCATCGATCACCTCCCGAAGACGTCCTCGCGGTCGCGACCGTGCGGAGGAAAAGATCACGCAGAAGCATTTCACCCCCTACCTCCGGAAAGAACCGAGCCCGAAGCTAACCAGACAGGACACCGGAGCCGCAGGGACCCGGGGCGCTACCCGGAGGGCGCCATTAGGTCCTCACGAGCTCGACAATGCCCTGGACCTAGCACGTCGGGATACAGTTACTCGTCGGTAGGGAACTGATGATAATGCGCGAACCCCAACCGTCGCACGGGCGCGGCCCGGATATGCCCCCAGGGGATGAGACCGCCGTGAACGCAACACATAGAAAAAGACGAAAAGGATGGCACCGGGAAGGACATTAAAAAAGCTGTTTATATGAAGTGTATACACATGGGTGCCCCCGGCCAGCGTTGAGTTTTGGAGGAAACCGACGCTGGCCTGAGCTCCCCGGAACTTACAGGATATGTTTATGGATAAAACTTGTGAAGGTGCTCGATGTTCCAGGGATTGGGGAGCGGGGTCCCATCCTCCTGGCCCAGCCTTACCGAGCCCTGTCGGGAGACACCGATCACCAGGAAGGGGCCTTCCCACATGGGGGAAAGTTTATTCTTTCCGGCACGTGTGAGAACACGGCGGAGGACTAGGTCCCCGACCTGGAGTGATCGGGCCTGAACTTTACGCTGGTGATAGCGCTTAAGGCTCTGCTGGTAACGGGCGACTCGGAGCGAGGTGCGCCGTCTTCGTTCCTCGAGGAAGTCGAGGGTGTCCAGCTGCATGTTGTCGTGGTCGACGTCGTCGCTGTAGCGCTGTACCCGGGGGGAGCCGAAGGAGAGTTCTGATGGCAGGACAGCCTCGGCCCCGTACACCAGGAAGAACGGGGTCTCCCCGGTCGCCCGGCTTGGCGTGGTACGATTCGCCCACAGGACCGCTGGGAGCTCGTCGATCCATTTGACGCCGTGTTTCTTGAGGTCATTGTAGGACCTTGTCTTTAGGCCCCGCAGGATCTCGGCGTTCGCTCGCTCAGCCTACCCATTGCTGGCAGGGTGGGCTGGGGAAGCAAAGCAGAGCTTGATGCCGACGTCGGAGCAGTACTCTCCGAAGAGCTCGCTAGTAAATTGCGTGCCGTTATCGGTGATAATGTGGTTGGGGATTCCGAAGCGGCTGGTGATTCCCCGGATGAACTTGAGCGCTGAATGCTTGTCGATGTCGATTACGGGGAATGCCTCCGGCCATTTCGTGAACTTGTCGATGGCGACATACAGATGCCGATAACCCCCGACTGCCCGGGGGAAGGGGCCGAGGATATCGAGCCCCCAGACAGCGAAAGGCCAAGACAGGGGGATTACCTGGAGTGCTTGCGCCGGCTGGTGGCTCTGCTTGGCATGAAACTGGCATGCGCGGCAGCGCTGGACGAGGTCGAACGCGTCCTGCAAGGCCGTAGGCCAATAAAATCCTTGCCGGAAAGCCTTACCGACCAGGGGTCGAAACGCGGCGTGACTGCCACATTCCCCTTCATGGATGTCGGCGAGGATCTCGACGCCGGAGTCGCGTGGAATGCACTTGAGCAGGACGCCATTGGCTCCATGCCTGTAGAGGTCCCCTTCTACCATGACGTAGCGCTTAGACAAACGAGCGATCCTTTCAGCTTCCGCATCATCTTCGGGGAGATGCGCTCGGAGTAGATAGGCCCGGATTCCTTGCATCCAGGAAGGTGCGCTGGACGTGGCCGCGAGGAGCGGATCCTGAGGCAGGGAGCGCATATCCGGCTTGGACCCGGGCTCGGGGGCGGCCCCCAAGGTCTCGGGTGAGCGCGCCGAGGAGGCCTCGAGGGCTTCCTGGAAAACTCCCGAGGGAACCGGCGCCCGCGAGGAAGCGAGCCTTGAGAGTTCGTCGGCGGCGAGGTTACGACTGCGAGGGACGTGGCGTAGCCTGAGGTCGTCGAAGCGGCGCTCGAGCCTCCGCACTTCATCTACATACGCTGCCAGTTGGGGGTCCAAAGTCTGGTACTCCCTGGACACCTGGTTGATGACGAGCTCGGAGTCGCCTTGCGCGCACAACCGTCGCACCCCGAGGGCGATCGCGGCCTGGAGGCCGGCGAGAAGGCCCTCGTACTCGGCCATGTTGTTGGTGGCTCCAAAGTTGAGGTGGACGACGAAGCGGAACTCATCCCCGGTGGGTGACACGAGGACAACCCCGGCCCCGGCGCTGGGGCTGGAAGCCCGCCTGGCGCAGGAGCCGTCGAAATTCATTGTCCAGCAGAGACGTAGTTCAGGGGCTAGCTCGGGGGCCGGGGATCCGGCGTCGAGCACAGGATCCGGCTCGGGCCCCGGCGTCCATTCTGCTAGGAAATCTACCAGGACTTGGCTTTTGTTGGCATGGCGTGCCTGAAAATGGAGGTCAAACTCGGCGAGCTCGACCGCCCACTTGGCAACGTGGCCTGTCCCCTCCCGGTTATGCAGTATCTGCCCGAGGGGGAAGGATGTGACCACCGACACCTTGTGCGCCTGGAAGTAGTGGCGAAGCTTTCTAGACGCGATGAGGACCGCGTAGAGCATCTTCTGCGCCTGGGGATAGCGTGACTTGGCGTCACGGAGTACCTCGCTGATGAAGTACACTGGCTTCTGTTGCGTGTTCCCCGATCTTGGCCCGACGGGGGCCGGTGGCGCGGGCTCGACTCCCCCGGAAGGGAGCGAGCTCTTGCAGCCGGGAGAACATGTAGACCCGGGGCCCGGGGGCCCCGGCTGGAACGCGGTTTGGTATGTGCCGGGATCCAGGGGCCCGGGCATGGATATGGAATGTGTCGGGACGACTTCCCCAGACCTGCTCTCGGCAAGGCGATGCTGTCCGGGTAGTCGCGCCCCATCTGGTTGTGATAATGTGGAGGTTGTTCCGGGGGCCGCTTTCCTAGGCCTGCACTTGCCTTGGCGAGGCTGCTCTGGTTCGGGCTCCGCGGTGTCGGGCCCGAGGAGCGGATTTCGGGACATGGTCTCGGGAACCTGCGCCCCGGCTCGAATATGTGCCCGGGACCCGGGGGCCCCGGACTGAAATGTAGTTTGATATGTGCCGGGATCCGGTGGCCCGGGCTTGGATGTGGGATGTATCGGGGCGACTTCCCCAGACCTGCTCTCGCCAAGGCGATGCGGTCCAGGTACTTGCGCCCCGTTTGGTAAGGGGCGCTCGACGACGAGCGCCGCGCTCACCATCTGCGGGGTTGCCGCGATGTAGAGCAACAAGGGCTCCTCTGGTGCCGGCGCCACGAGGACAGGGGGCGTAGTCAGGTACCTCTTGAGCTCGTCAAGGGCTTGTTCGGCCTCGCCGGTCCAGGTGAACTGCCCGGTTTTCTTGAGAAGTTTGAACAGGGGAAGGGCGCGCTCCCCAAGCCTGGAGATGAAGCGACCTAGCGCGGCCACGCATCCGGTCAGCTTCTGGGCCTCCCGGAGCCTCGTTGGGGGACGCATGCGGTCGATTGCTGCTATCTTCTCCGGGTTCGCCTCAATGCCGCGGCTCGACACGAGGAACCCGAGGAGCTTGCCGGCCGGGACCCCGAAGACACACTTGTCCGGGTTCAGCTTCATCCTCGTGCACCGAAGGTTGCTGAACGTCTCGGCCAGGTCATGGAGCAGAGTGGCACAGTCGCGCGACTTCAGGACCAAATCGTCGACGTAGGCCTCCATATTGTGACCTAGCTGCGATTCAAATGTCACACGGACAGCACGCTGGAATGTTGAACAAGCATTTTTCAACCCAAAAGGCATGCACATATAACAAAAGGCCCCCTGGGGGGATCACCAGTATAAATACAGCAGAGGAATCCATAGGATTACAATTTAAAACGCAATCAAACAAATCACCAAGCAAAGGGAGGAATCTGACCTTGATTTCTTGGAGGTGTTGGTGGTTTGGAGCAGCGAGCACACAGGCAGCAGCAGGGCGCGTCTTGGCAGGCGGCATGCAGGCGGCCAGGTGCTCAGTGCAGGGGCCGGGCCTCGGGGAGAGACCCGGTGGCGGTGGCGTCCCCAGTAGGGCCGGCATCAGGAGCCGGGACGGCGGTGAGTGTAGAGGACAACGGAGTAGGCTCTCGTGGGAATTTTTACTGTTACTAATTTAATTTTTTTTAATTTACAAAACTAATTTTTGATTTGAACTTTTTGCATATCTACCCTCTTGCCGCCGTGGGCCACGGCGGTATTTAAAAACCGCCGTGGCCCAGGGCGGCGAATGGCATCCCCGTCAGGCGCGGCTAACGGTGCCGGCCGCCGTTAGCCCGGGGAGGCCACGTGGCCTTGCCGCCCTGGGGGACGGCGGCGGCCCCCTGGGGGCATTCGCCGCCGTCCCCTAGGGCGGCGAATGCATAGGACCGTCCGCACTGCGATCGGACGGTCCGAATCCTCCGAATGCTAATTTTTAACCCCAAAATTTTTAAAAATTTATTTGTCAAAATTAAATTCTTAAATTCTATTTATTGTGCCATTGCATTTATTGGGTGGATGTTTTAAAAAAAAAACCAAATATCATAGATTGTTCACGTCGTGAAAAGAACTTGTCAAACTGAGGGTATTTCCAGATCGCCACTCGCATTCCACTCCTCGTATGTCTGGATCGGCACTCGCAATCCACTCCTCCCCGTCTTTCGCCTACATGCTTCACAAAATTTAGTTTTAATCGTGGTTTAGGGTATGTTTTTTAAAGTTTTTTTTATAATCCGACGATGGTGGGCGTTGGTTTGTAAAATCGTACTGATCATTTTTTCAAGTTTATTTTCGCTAAAACTTAATTAATGACATGGTAATAGGCCGGTCCGTTTTACGTGAGGGGCTTAGGACCCCAGGCGAACGGAATGTTAGGGCCTATGAATTTTTTTCCCAAATTTTTGCGCAATGTACGTACTGAATGATTTTTAATTCGACATTGGAAGACGATATATTCTATTATTCGTCATCCGCTTGGTCGATACTTAACGCAGTTCACGTACAATAGCATAGTGATATTAGCTAGATGCGAGCCGTTCGCATTGCGGCATGATGAATGCGACACCCATAGTACGAAATACAACAAGGGAGACTACATTGTTAGCAGTACAATGTATCTGAAGGATGGGATTGAGTCTACAGGGGGTGAATATGGACATGACAAATTTAAACAAGTAATGCGAGACCTCTAAATAAATAAATACAACAATAGCCCCTAGGTCATACGCCTCCTCGTCCTCCTAGGCTGCGCTCGCACGTGCCCGCGCGAGTACGTCAGGCGGTCCGCCGGTACCCCACGGGTGGCTCGGATCGCCTGAGCAGCAGGGGAAGCACCGGCGTCGTGCGGCTGTGTGTGCGGTGCACCTCCGAGCTGTGACGACCCAATCACGTCCTGCTCCGGAAGGAGGTCGTCCTCGGTAGAGATCCAAGCAGAGGTGCTCGGGGCAGATCCCCGCCCAGTGTCCCCCAGGTGGTGGTGAGATCCGCCGCGTGGGTCTGGTAAAGAAAGCTCGCGTCAGCCGCATAAAAAGTGCAGTTAGTTATGGAGAATAGGTTCAATCCTGACGTACCTGACAATCCTCGGCCGATCGTGGAGCCTGCCGACCTCGATCCTCCGGCGGTACCAGAAGGACCTGCTCCCCACGACGTACTGGCCCCTGCAGAACCCGCCGCTCCTGCCGATGTCCCTTCACCATGGGGACCTCGCATATGTATCTGCATCGGTGGGACTGCATCGGAACGGCGACAAGTCAGAGCACGGACGACCGAGCGCATCGTGTTGCACATCCGGTCGAACGTGATCGTCTGCTCCTGCTGCGTGAGAGGGATGCCAGCCTGTAGGCGCTGCCGCAGTAGGTCCAGCTCCGTGTGGAACTGCCTAGCATCGTCCGCCTGTTTAGCAGGACATGCGTGGTTAGTTGCGCGGGGTACCTACCGTTGAAAATAGTATGAAAACCATTGACTCACCGCGCGGAAGTAGTCCTGGTCGCGGTGTGTCGGGTATGCGTCTCGCACCCCCGCGACATGCGCCTGTGGAGCCTCGGGAGTGTACGTCACCCGTAGTCTGGTACGGGCCTGGTACCAAGAAAGGTACTGCTCGTACCTGGCGGCTGTGTAGGGGTGCAGCTCCGTGATGACGTCCTCCATGGCTATGAGCCAGTCGTTGATGTAGTCGACGATGGTGGGTCTCCACAGCCTACCGGCGGCCTGGCCACGCCGATTTAACCTACAGAGCACAACCGGTGACACAATGCATAACAATACGGAATATTCATTTCCACATATACCTGTGAACGTGTTGCGGTACGCCCCTGCGTTGTTGATGGCCGAAGGTCTGTCGTATACCGAACTGCCGCATCACACTCTGCGGGCAGTGCGGCTCGACAGAAATGTCGAACAGCATCGGCGTCATCGTCAGCCAGTACGCCTGGTCCCTGGTGCAGAGGGACGACAGCCCGTGCGGCGGACGCGCGTGCCTCGCCTCGGCGCTATACGGCTCCCAGACAACGTCGTCGTCCGTGATCCTGTCGAACTCCATGACGAAGTCTGGGTACGACTTCTGCACTTGCACGTGAGCGTACCGACGCTACAAACAGGAAAAGAGTTCTCGTTAGTCCAAGTAACCGCTGCAGGATCTCCTCTCGCCACGCTTGGAGCCCGTCAATTGGGCCCACTGCATCGCCGGCTAGAGGCAGCCCAAGGAGGAAGCTGACGTCCTGCAGCGTGGGGGCCATCTCACCGCATGGGAGGTGGAAGGTGTGCGTCTCCGGTCTCCACCGGTCCACAAGAGCTGTGATCAGCGACCGGTCGATACCCCACTTCTTCGTCGGGTCATTCGGCTCCACTGCGGCTGCTACCAGCCTACACAGCGGCAGAAGGCCTGCCTCCCGCAACCTGACAATCAAAACAAAGCAAGTTAGTAAGTTGACATATACAGATTCACAGTACAACGTTCGTACGTACCTAGTCGTGAACCTGTCGTCCACGGGAAGTAGTCGCCTAGAAGGTCGAGGACGTAAGGTACCGAGCTCGAGGTTCTGCACCGCCGAGAGAAACGATCGATGGGACTGATCGGTGGCGTGATCCAGCAGCTCAGGCGTTTGGTAGTCCATACCTGCAAGGAAAAAGAAGCGGAACGGATTAGCTCAATTAAACATAGTGCATTACAGTCAGAAAATTAACAGACAGCGAAGTACCTTTAAAAGACCCACACTAAAACGAAAATCAGATAGCAGTACATGCATATTGGTACACATTATAGGGAGATTACATCAGCAACCAGCGGCTATACTAGACAACATAACCCGAAGGTGCACGAGGACGCTTGCGATGACGCTGCCGATCAGTGGTGCCTTCCCCAGTTGGCCGCCTTCCGTCGGCGCCTGATCCTTCCATAGGAACTTCCGCTGCACTTGGGGCCTCGGCGTCTTTCGTGCACTTCTTGTAGGTATGTCCCTCCTCTCCACACCTACTGCAACGTTGAGCGCTAACGCCGGCCTCGGATTCGTCCATATCATTGCGTATCCTCCGTGTCCGACGTCGGCCTGCCTTGTTCCTTGCCTTCGTCGGGTCAGGGATGTAATAAACTGGACTTGTGTCTTCAGTGAAAGTGCCGACGATGCCGAAACCAAATATCTCGGTACTCCATGTATGCATGACTGCTTCCTTTTTAAAGTACGGAGACACATATTGGCGTTCATCAATGCCGCACTCCCCGCAAGCGGCAATGACATGAGAACAGGGCTTGTGGTACAAGCTTGGTTTCCGGCAGGAGCACGTGCATGTCCCATCTTCCTTTAGGACACACTCTTGTATAGGTTTCCTTGCGAATATGCCACGCCTGGACCTGTCGGCACACAATATCTCAAATCTACGCTCTCTTGTGCCCTGCACTCGGACTCGGTGCTCTCTTGCCTTCTTGCATTTCTCCTCAAGGTACTCTGTCATTTTGGTGCCAAACCAAAGGTTTGCATCAGCCATAGATGGGCCATTTTGTCTGCACCTATCGTGGAAGTACGTCTGTGTTTTATGTAGGATGAACTCCACGATGGCAACAAGGGGGAGTTGCCTCACACCACACATGACCCAGTTGTAGACCTCTGCAAGGTTCGTGGTCATTATGCCGTACCTTGCTCCACCTTCATCGTACAGCAATGCCCATTTCTCCTTCAGCTCGTGCTCGATCCACTGCGAAAATCTGCTAACCGAGGAACCGGGCCTCCTTCTGAATGTACCGTCATCGGTGGGAAGTGCACCTAGAGCTTCAGGGCCGTCAACACCTCTAGCTAGGGGTCTTGCAGAACTCTCGCGTCTATGTTTGGCTGTCAGCTCATCAAGTCTCCTCCACAGCTCATTGAACTTCTTCTGTTGATTCTGGGCGCACAAACGTTTGAACATGGTCATGAGCTCCTTGTTTTTGAACTGCTTATAAAAGTTTGCGCCCATGTGACGCATGCACCATTTGCTCTTTACATCTTCCCACACCGGAGGGTATCCCTTGCCTGCGCAGCCGTTTCGCAACTCCTCAATTGCACGCAGCATCCCTGGATGACGGTCATGTATGAGACATACATCTGGCCTCATCCCCACCACCTTTTCCTTAACCAACTCAGAAACCAGTACCAACTCTCTGTGTTTTCGCCCTCGACGAAGGCAAAGGCCACGGGCAACACTTGGTTGTTCCCGTCTACTCCGATTGCCGTCAACATTTGCCATCTGTATTTTCCAGTTAGGAACGTGCCGTCGATGCAGAGAATTGGCATGCAATGAAGAAATGCAAACATGCACGCCTGCAGAGAGAGGAAGGCCCGCTGAAGGACGCTCTGCCCAGGATTTGCTAACGATGGGAAACTTTTGATTTCGGAGTAGCTGCCAGGATTCCTCGCACAGATGGTTTGCAGTAGACGAGGCAAATTATTGTACGAAGCTTCAAAACTGCCGAATCTCATTTCAATTATCTTCTGTTTGGCCCTCCATGCCTTGGCATATGTAATGGTGTACTTGTACTTCTCCTCGATGCGCCTGATAATTGACTTGGGCTCGAATCGGAGGTTCTCCACAACAGCATAATACAGCTCTGAAGCGATGAATGCAGATGATATGTTCCTATGGTACTTCTGAACGCCCGGAAGATGGCAGTTGTGCTCCGTCACGATTGACACGGACCAACAGTCGTCATATTTCTTCCTGGATGCGTACATCCTCCATGGACATCCATCGCTTGAACTTGCACATTTCACTTCGTACACTGATCTGGTGGACTTTGATACCCAGAACTCCCTCCCAAGTGACACGGCCCACATCTTCACAGCCTCTGTCAACTGTGCTTTTTCGGCGTATCTAGCGCCTTGCACCACTTCATTCTGCCGATACTCCCATGCCACGGTGTGCCCCTCTGAGACAACGAGTCCGGAGAAGTCCTCGTTGTCCCATTCTGCCGGGTATACATCATCCTCCGAAGAATCATCATCCTCCATATGCTCAGGTTCTGAGTCTTTAATTTCTATCTCCTGTACTAGACCTGGGTGTCTCTCCCCTTCATCTGCAAATCCCCCCGGTCCCATGTCTTCTTGGCCTCCTTCCTCTCCGGCACCCTCGTCTTCTGCCTCATTTTGGTCCCCTGTTTCATCGGGCCCTTCCGCTGTACTCGGACCAGCCTGATCAATGCTGACCACGTCATGCACTACCACTAGGATGCTCGGTGCCCATCCTCGCTGCAGTGCACTCTCCACAAAAAATACCCAGCTGGCCGTCGAATCTACTAGCATCAATTCCCACCAAAAACCTTCCACAGCCCAGCTAACCAGTGCGTACACCGTAATTGCATTTACTTGAGGATCTACTCCGAATCCCCTCATTAACCAATTGTAAACTCCAGGAAAACTTCTCTCAGCTGGAGCTATAATTCCCTTTTGTGCTACGTTGAACTCCGATAAATCTACCCCATATTGTCCTTCTCTGACATTTCCTTCACCGTGGTATATCGCGAATACAACTCTATTTGCCATTTCTGTTCACAAAAAAGATTTTATTAATCTGTACTAATCAATATTCGTTCCATAAAAAGGCTATACGTATGAGTCAAACCATTACCGTTTCTATATTTTACAAACTAACCCAGCGGCGCTAATAAAGTTATACGCTAGGTTTATCTAACGTGTCAAAATAACGTATACCAACGATGGCCATGGCGGAGCATATTTATTTCTAAAATATCTACAATTTACTACCTGTCCGCTATGTTATTCTAGTACGGTCAAATAAATTTAACACTAACGATGGGTATGCCAAACCGCTAATATTTTCATACTATGTCGGGTATTACACTACGCGTCTAGTACTAATTAATACTTGTCTAAAAAATTGACTACATGACGGAGGGAGGGAAAAAAATACCTGCGTTTGGCTTAAAAATCCGCGAGGGCTTCGCCGCTGTACTGCTCCTCCTTTCCCTCAGCTCTATTGAACGAACGCTGGAGGCGAAAGGAAGAAATGACGCGCTGGCGAGTGCGTGAATGGATTTTATACGGGAGGGCTAAAAACCGCCGTCCCCCAGGGCGGCGATTGGCCTATAAACCGCCCTGGGGGCCGTCCCCCAAGGCGGCAAGGCCAAGTGGCCTCTCCGGGCTAACGGCGGCCGGCGCCGTTAGCCGCGCCTGACGGGGATGCCATTCGCCGCCCTGGGCCACGGCGGTTTTTAAATACCGCCGTGGCCCACGGTGGCAAGAGGGTAGATCTGCAAAAAGTTCAAATCAAAAATTAGTTTTGTAAATTAAAAAAAATTAAATTAGTAACAGTAAAAATTCCTCTCGTGGCGGCGGGCGCAGGGAATAGGCAAGCGAGGAGAAAAAAAAGGGGACTCCTTATCTCGTTGGCCTAGTTTGACCGATTGGAAAAAAAGAGAAAAAGAAAAAAAAGATATCTTTTGGTTTTTGGGCCAGTTCGGTCGTTTGGGCCCATACTATTCATCAAGCATTGTTCTTATCCTGGGAACTGTTCTGATTGGCTGGATCTTTAAGTCTGAGCAGGGCAGATCAATTCAGTAGGGCAACAGCTGCTAAATTGATTTATCGTCGATGGCGTCGGCGATGACTTTCAAATTTGATGTGGTGAAATTCGATGGCACCGGAAATTTCGTTCTCTGGCAAACGAGAGTGAAGGATTTATTGGCATAACAGGGGATATCCAGGGCTCTCACTGAGACGAAACCGACGAAGATGGATGATGACAAGTGGGAGAAAATCAAGACACAGGCAGCTGCTGTCAGCGAAACAGGACTGGGGGTCCCCAGTCCCCGGGGACGCGTGGATCTTCGGCCACGTCAGCCCCTCCGGGGGCCATATTCTGCACAAGTGGCGGCTGGCTACGGCTGTTCTCCCGCTGAGTGCCTAGGGCCCGAGCACTGCTGGGGCCCGGGTGCACCTTCCCCGGGTGAGTCGCGACGACCGCTCACATCCACCCCGGGCCCCGTAGCCTAGGGACATTCCCGGACCTAGGTCCCGCCCCCCGGTCCCGGGAGCCAGTCTCGATCCCAGGGCGTGCCCCTGGGGCACATCGCTGGACCTTCCCGGGCCCGGGCGTCGCCCCCGGTCCCGGGAGCCACCTCCTCGGGCCCCGCGTCCTGGGGACCTTCCTGGGACCGGGCCTCGCCCCCTAGTCCCGGGAGCCACCTCCTCGGTCCCGGGGCATGTCCCCGGGAACATTGCCGGGACTTCCTGTGCCCGGGTCTCGCCCCCCCGGTCTCTCTGGCTCTCGGTCTCTCTTCTTTCCGGAGAGCGGCTAGACTTAGAAACTCTCTGAGTTCTTCCCCAAGCGAGGGCTAGCTCCTGAGCTCCCTCGAGAACTCCTTGTAAGAGCGAACCACATTCATCTCCCACATAGCAAACACACACAGGAGTAGGGTATTACGCCTCTGCTCGGCCCGAACCTGTCTACTTCTCCTGCCTCCCTTGCGTGCCATCTCAGCCCGGGCCCTCGGTGCCCGAGCATATTTTCAACTGGATGCCGCAGCCGTCCTGTGAACAACTCCCCTGGCCGAACCTCAAAGGGGGGTCCCCAGACTCCCCGCGGTTGGAGTTTCCTCCTCCGACAGCTGGCGCGCCAGGTAGGGGGAGTTTCCTTTTCAGGTGATACGCCGGCGTCCCCATCACCGGCACACTCCATGGCAGGAGGTCATCGTCCGCGGGACTCAGACAAGGAGTTCGGCGGCTTCACCCCGCCGGGCGACGTTAGCCCAGTGGTGGGCCCGCCACGCTCCCCCTACCCGTCTTCCTGAGGGCGCGCGGCGCGTGCCCGACGGGCCGAGCTCGCCCCTCGGCGGCCTGGTTGTGCGGCCTCGGCCCCTTCCCTTGCGGAGGGGGCCGGCAAGTGCCCCGCTGGGTCTGCCGCGGCCTCATCCATGAGGCGTGAGCGGACACGCCGCTCCACGGCGCGCCGCCATCTCGACTTCCAGTCAGCATCGCCGCAGGGAGCCCTCCTAGCGGCGGAAGCCCTCCTGCGCCACCCTCCGGCATTTATCGGGGGCAGAGGCCGAGAGCGGCGATGGCTCAACGAAGTCGCCGACCTGGTAGGCGCGGCCCATCGCCAGGTAGCCACCGACAGCAGTGCAGGGGCCGGGAGCGCCGACCGCGCGACATCTAGCACGGGCTGGCCCCCCGCCCTGAAGCAAAACCAAGCCCGGAGCGCGGCGCCTCGCGCCAAGCCTCTGGCCAAGAATGGCCATGGCGACCTCCGTGACCGGCTAAACCGGATGCGGTCCCATGAGGATGCCCGGGTCACGTTGGAGCGACAGCGCGAACGGCGCGCGGACGCCGCCAGGCGTCCCGAGGCCCAGGCCTCCAGCTCCAACCCCCCGGCGAGAAACCGTCGTCCTTCGTCTGAGCCCGCTTAGTACGGCTCGGGCTACCTGGTGCTCTCCCTAGGCCTCCGGCAGGTGCGCTGGCTGGCCAAGTTCCGGCCCAGCTTGCCGGAGAAGTGTGACGGCTCCATCGACCCCACAGAGTACCTGCAGATCTACACCACCGCCATCCAGGTGGCCGGCAGCGATGAAAAGGTGATGGCGAACTACTTCCCCGTCGCCCTCAAAGCCCAGGCTCGCTCCTGGATGATGAACCTCCCCGAGGGTTCCATCTACTCGTGGGAGAATCTCTGCCACCAGTTCGTGGCAAACTTCTAGGGTACCTTCCCACGCCTTGGGACCGAGGCGGATCTCCACGCCCTATGCCAGGGCAGGGACGAGTCGCTGAGGCATTTCCTGCAACGCTTCAGCCAGGTCCGCAACACCATCCCTCACATCGCTCCCCACGCGGTTATCCACGTGTTTCGCTCGGGTGTGCACGACAAGCGCATGCTCAAGAAGCTGGGCACCCGCGACGTCCAGACCGCGGCCGAGCTGTTCAGCCTCGCTGACCTCTGCGCCCGCAAAGAGGAGGCCCGAGCGTGGAACAAGCCACGCCCTGAGGCCCCTAACTAGGGCCCTGGAGAGGGCGGCGAGTCCTCACGCTCCGCGTCACGGCGGAACAAGAGGAAGCGCCAGAAGGACAAGGCGGTCGCCGAGAACTTCGCCTTGGCTATTGCGGGCAGCCCCCAGGGTGACATTGCCCACGGGGACGATGACGGCGGCAAGCGGCAAAAGGCCGCACGTGCGCCGCCGCCGCCGGCAATGGCCCGGAAGTGGTGCATCGTCCACGAGACGGACTCGCACGACCTCATGGAGTGCCGCGCCGTCCAGAACTTGGCCGAGCACGTCAAGAAGTTCCAGTAGGAGCGGCAGCAGGCCAAGCCTGATCGGGGTGATTCGGACGGTCCGATCCCTAGGCGGACGGTCCGATCGTTGGGATTCGGACGGTTTGATCCCTAGGCGGACGGTCCGATTTAGGGCAACGGTCAGGCTGATCAACGGTCCGAATCCCGCTCCCGATCCGGAGCAACCTCTCGAGTTCCAAGAACCCGAGAACGTCCTCGCTACCCTTGGTGGCGGGGCGCACGCCTGCTCCTCGCGCCGTGGCTTCAAGCCTTGATGCGCGAGTTGCTAGCCGCGGCAGCGAGCCCAGCGGCAACCCCGCACGTGGCGAGCGCGGCGCTCGTCGTCGAGCGCCCCTTGCCCGACAAACGCGCGGCCCGGGATACGTGCCTAGGGCCCGACTCTAGGGAGCCCGAACCCGAGCAGCCTCGCCAAGACGAGTGCGAGTCTGTGGACGTGGCCCTCGGAACAACTTCAACACCACTTTCATACAGGGCGCGATCACCCGGACAGCATCGCCCTGGCGAGAGCGGGTCCGGGGAGGTCGTCCCAATTCATTCCACATTTCATACAGGGCGCGATCACCCGGACAGCATCGCCCTAGCGAGAGCGGGTCCGGGGAGGTCGTCCCAATTCATTCCACATTTCATACAGGGCGCGATCACCCGGACAGCATCGCCCTAGCGAGAGCGGGTCCGGGGAGGTCGTCCCGATTCATTCCACATCTCAGCTCGGGCCTCCGGGCCTGAGCATATTCCAGCTGGGGCCCCGGGTCCCTGGGCCACATCTGTCCCCGGCCACGAGAGCTCGCTCCCTCCCGAGGGAGCTGAGCCCGTGGTCCCGGCCCCTGTCAAGCCGGGGTAGGAGCGCACACAACAGAAGCCGGTATACTTCACCAGCGAGGCGGCGCGCCTCGCTCCTAACCAGTAGAGCCTCAAGCGCTTTCATCAGCGTAAGGTTCGGGCCCGATCACTCCAGGTCGGGGACTTAGTCCTCCGCCATGTCCTCACACGTGCCGGAAAGAAATAAACTTTCCCCCCTGTGGGAAGGCCCCTTCCTGGTGATCGGTGTCTCCCGACCAGGCTCGGTAAGCCTGGGAGCATCTTCGCAAATTTTTATCTGTAAACACATCCTGTAAGTTGCGGTGTGCCCGGGCCAGTGCCGGATTTC
Source organism: Oryza meyeriana var. granulata (assembly GCA_003991445.1). Lineage (NCBI taxonomy): Eukaryota > Viridiplantae > Streptophyta > Magnoliopsida > Poales > Poaceae > Oryza > Oryza meyeriana. The sequence goes on along the minus strand of RYFJ01002438.1, from coordinate 34,521 downwards.
TCCAAATCTCAGCGCTGGCCGGGGCCCCCATGTGTATACCCTTTACTGAGCAGCATTTTTAATATCCTGCCCGGTCTCGTGCCTTTCGTCTTTTTCCCTGTGTTGCGTTCGTGGCTGTCTCACCCCCTGGGGGCATAATCGGGCCGTGCCCATGCGGCGGCTGGGTTTTGCGCATAATCATCAGTTCCCTACCAACGGGCTACCGTGTCCCCACGTGCTAAGCCCGGGGCGTTGTCGAGCCCATGGGGTCGTGGTTGCACCCCTCTGCGCGGCGCCCCGGGCCCCAGCGGCTCCGGTGCCCCGTCTAGCTAGCCTCAGGATTGGTTTTTCTGGAGGTAGGGGGCGAAATGCTTATGCGTGATCTTTTCCTCCGCACGGTCGCGACCGCGAGGACGCCTTCGGGAGGTGGTTGACGCCACGGTTCGTAGCATGGAATGGACAAAGGAATGAGCCAAATACCCTCACAGTTCACTCGTGTGCAGATTAGACCCATCTCCGGCAGGGTTGAGTAGGTTTTCCAAACCTCGACGCTGGCCGGGGGCCCCCAACTCAGGCCTTTTCCCTGCGCAAATTCTTGGTCCGGTCGCGAGCAGCGCTCTTGGCCCCTGGATTGTGCTTGCGGAGCCACAACACCCTTTTCAACATCCAGATACCAGCCTTTTCCCGTGGCCTTGCTGCGCTCCCTGGGTCGGCAGCGCTCGGGGGCATGGAGGGCCCTTGGGCCCCGAAGACGGCCACAGGCGGTGCCAGAAGGGGATTGCCGCCTTCCTCAGACTCTTCACTGGCCATCAGCTCCACGAGGTGCTCGCCGCGTACGAGGAACCCTGCCACCCTTGCAGCAGTCTCGGCCTCGGCTCTCCGTGCCTCCTCGCGAACCACCACGGCTTCCTCGTGCGTGGTGAACTCACACTCCCGGGACGCGAGCTCAGCCTCTTGGGCCCGGACGCGCTCCTCCTAGGAGGATATTTCCTTCTCCCGCGCCTCCATCTCGGACCGGGCGCGGGAGGCCTCGTCGGCGGCCGATTTGGCGGCGGCCTCCGATCGGATGACGCGCCTCTCTGCTGCCTCGATCTCCGGCTGGCGGGTCGCCACGAAGATCTCGGTGGCGACGTCAGTTGGTTCCGCGACGGGCAATCACATCTCATTTTCAGTCAAACTAGGTGGGCCCCATGTCCCCTCGTTTCTCAAAGACGTGGCCCTGTTCCTGCCCAGAGTGGGTCCTGGCCGAGCAACAGGGCCAGGGGCCACTGTCGGTGAAACGGGACTCGGGGCCCGCAGTCCCCAGGGATGCGTGGATCTTCGGCCACGTCAGCCCCTCCGGGGGCCACATTTTGCACAAGTGGCGGCTGGCTACGGCCGTTCTCCCGCTGAGTGCCTAGGGCCCGAGCATTGCCGGGGCCCGGGTGCACCTTCCCCGGGCGAGTCGTGACGACCGCTCACATCCACCCTGGGCCCCGTAGCCCGAGGACATTCCCGGACCTGGGTCCCGTCCCCCGGTCCTAGGAGCCAGTCTCGATCCCGGGGTGCGCCCCCGGGGCACATCGCTGGACCTTCCCGGGCCCGGGCGTCGCCCCCGGTCCCGGGAGCCACCTCCTCGGGCCCCGCGTCCCGGGGACCTTCCTGGGACCGGGCCTCGCCCCCCGGTCCCGGGAGCCACCTCCTCGGTCCCGGGGCATGTCCCCGGGAACATTGCCGGGACTTTTCGTGCCCAGGTCTCCCCCCCCCCCCCCCCCCCCGATCTCTCTGGCTCTCGGCCTCTCTTCTTCCCGGAGAGCGGCTAGACTTAGAAACTCTCTGAGTTCTTCCCCAAGCGAGGGCTAGCTCCTGAGCTTCCTCGAGAACTCCTTGTAAGAGCGAACCACATTCATCTCCCACATAGCAAACACACACAGGAGTAGGGTATTACGCCTCCGCGCGGTCCGAACCTGTCTACTTCTCCTGCCTTCCTTGCGTGCCATCTCAGCCTGGGCCCCCGGCGCCCGAGCATATTTTTTATTTGAGAAGATCAAAGTCAGTTACAACGGGAGCTTCTTAGGGTGAAGGTTTGCTGGTCAGGGAAAAGCATGACAACAAGTCAGGGACGTCGAAGGGCAAAGAGAAGATCAAGGTGGTACGTTGCTATAAGTGTCATGACGTTGGGCATATAAGGAGGAATTGTCCGTTATTAAAGAAGAGGAGAAGTGCAAGTGCAAGTTTAGCAACAGCCGGTGATGACTCAAATAGCAGTAGTCATAAGCTACTGACGGTGTCTAATGAGAAGTCTGGTGAAGCATGGATATTGGACTCAGCTAGTTCCTATCATGTGACATTGAAGCAGGAGTGGTTCTTTTCATACAAATATGGTGAATTTGGCGTTGTTCACTTGGGTGATGACACAAATTACCGTGTTGTTGGAGTGGATGATGTCAAGTTTAAGATGTATAATGGCAACGAGATACTACTTCGGGATGTGAAACACGTGCTAGGACTAAGGAGGAGTTTAATTTCGCTTGAGAGTTTACATAAGGAAGGATGGTTACATCAGGGTGATTCTAATGGGAAAACCATGACGATCATGAAGAACGGAAAGACTGTTATGACTGGTGAGAGGATGGGCTCATGTTTGTCTAGGTTACAAGGGAATGCTGTTGCAGGTGGAGTCATAAAAGACGGATATGCTGGTGTTGCAGTGCACGTTCCTGATGGCGACGAGCCGGGTATAGGCTCGTCGGGCGGCTCGGTGTGAGTTGCAAAGAAGAAAACAACTCAAGTCCGGGTACACGGAGGTTCGCACATGGGGCAATTTTGGGTTGGTGTGGCATATTCGCTAAGGTGGAGTTTGTTAGAGTTTGTGTCGAATATGTATACGTAGTCGGTTACAGTTTAGGATTTGGAGTTATAGTAGGTGTTAGGGGAGAGTTAGAGTTGAACTCTAACCAAGGATCTCTCTTAAATAGAGAGGCACACCTGTTGTAACCGCATGGCGACTCAGCATAAGCGAGAGGGAGCGGCTGACCGGCGGCGTACCGGTCGAGAGTCGTTTAACTCTGATACGCTGTAATTATGCTGGATCGGGGAGAAGCGTTCGTAATCAGTGCCCCGGGAGATTAGACTATGGCTGAACCTCGTTAACAAATATCGTGCCTCATGTCGTTATCAGTTTTGGGTCTCCTATGGCGTTTCTTCCGTGTTCGGTTTTCGACGTCGATTTTGGTGCCCTTTTTCTAAGAGACTAATTCCTCTATATCGGTGTGTGCTTCGTTGGATCGGGTTATTCCGACTCTACTTTCGCTGCTTTGCGCATCGAGTGGTAACGATTTATGATCCTTTACTCGTATGGTTTCTTAGTTTACGTGGTAGAAAATTTTGTTTTATGTTTTGGTAGCCTACTGGTAACCTACCAGCGAGCTCACTGGAGGGCGTGATCTTGTGGACGACGCTGTGGATGCAGTCGACGACGTAGACCTATCTCATCGACAACGGCGCCGCAGGAGTGCAAACCATTCCCCACTCATGGTTTGAATCCATGCGCTGAATCCGCATTGTGTCCGAAAAATTATAACCATCACCAAACCTCTTTCCCAGTGCATCCAAACTGCTCCAGCCCATGTATAGATAACATTCGTCATCCCCCATCAGAAATAACCATTTCAACGCTACTGCATCTGCACCCAAAACTCTGGCATACATCATCCTTTAATTTCATGAAAGGCTAATATATTTTTAATTAAGCAGAGGTTCTTCGAAGAACTCCAAGAAAACGAACTGCAATTTGGTATCTCCCTGAGAACAATGCTGAAATCTTGGACACAAAAAGTACAACTTTACCAATATGCAGATAACTTCCATACATCAGCAACTGCCCGCTTAATTTGCTTGTGTGGAGATCTCATTAGAAAATTCTGAACTTCTCTTTGATTTCACCTACATTTCTATGGCAATGCAGATACCCAAGGGGGCTCATTTTGTTGGAATTCCTGGAACCGAGTCAGAGGAGCATGGTTGAAGTGTACTGGGAGTCTGGGATCAGGATGACAATGGATCACTTTGCATTTCTGGTCACTCAGATGAAATCCCTGTGCCAGCCAATGTTCAGTGTTCCTTTGGAACCCACGATTTGCAAAACACAGGAAGGAAAAATGCAGGAACAGTATTTCATGCATTGTTGAATCCTACGGGAAAAATGTAGGAAGCAAGACCCATACAAGAAAAACCATGAGGTCTTACTTCATGTTAGTTTTTCTCCAAAATTCTTATTATGAAATGGCCTATTCCATAGAAATTTTAAAGAAATTTGAGAGAGTCATTTCTTTGTTTCAAAGGATCACGTAGGAATTATTTCCATAGGAATCTTATCCTCTAAATTTCCTCCACTTTTCGTTTGTTGCAAAGGAGCCTTCAGCTGGGGCGGCCCCCTTTACTGTCTCGTAGGGCCTCAATGGGCTGCGGAGGCCCGGTTGGGTACATCATTGATCCAAACCAGGTCACAACAGCAAGATGAATTTTTCTGAGTGCGGAATTTAGACGGGTTTGCATGGAAATTATCTCTAGGTGTAATGCTACATATAGATGTGTTTGTACTAGGACAATGTAATTTTTCTGTTTGTGGAAAAGAAGTGCTTGATGATAGATAAATAGGATTACATTTTTTTCTGTTTGGTGGCAAACAAGAGCTTGACAGTACGGATACATGAACGACATGGATATTACCATGATTTAATTTGTTGCTTCAGGATTGTAGGCTGTTAGGTCCTTGTTGTGTTGTTAATAGTTGATTTCTTTATTTCTTCGCGAGTGAAATATATAATTACCGATCTTCTTGTTCTACAGATCTACATAATGTGCTAATAAGAACGCATTAGTGCATCGTTCTTGTTGTTTATTCATTTTATACCATAAAGATCATAAAATTAACTTGTTGAACGGGATATTGAGCTTCTATACACAAATAAATTGTGTACGGTTAACATTGCTACAGTGAACAGAAGAAACTGATATATCAGCGAACTTGAAGTTTTGCAATCTGAAGTTACTGATGAGTGTTCAGTACTAAAGGAAACTGCTACGTTAGCTATTATTTAACCTGAAAGTACAAAATGAATGATACATATGTACACGTTATATCAGAAGTAACAGCCCAATAGGAGTACTTGGGTAATGGATTAAATTGAGATCCCTAATTGCGTGGGGGGCAATTTCACTTCTTTACTGCAAGTTTGCTGTATGCAGTTCATGGAATCAAACTGGAAATTGCTCATTCAGGAATCAGGGCTCATGAGTCATGACCTGGGCTATCTGAATATCCACCGATGAATCATTTGATGCTGCAGGATTCCAGTTGCGGTTTCCTGTGCAAAAAATGCCATCGTCAAAGCATCCTGTGTCACCTTGCTGTATATGGTACAGTTGAAGATTTTGTCGGACAGGGCTGGATAGTGCTTTCGAAAAGATCATTGAGTCCTTTGAAGGGTTTGCTGGTGTGAATGAACAAGATGATGGTTGCTGCGTGCTTGTGTTGGGGATGTGTGTTGGAGCTTGGAGATTGTGGATTGTGTATTGTGAAGTTAATGCACTGTCAGCTCCATACTCAATCTCATGCTACATTCAAGAACAGCCCATAAAAATGAGTACATGGGTAAGGGCACGAGCTATTAATGCAATCTGATGAAATATTGCTGATAATACTACAGCTTAGCTGAGTAGTTCAGCGAAAAACAGGTGTGTGGTGCAAAAGTGTATGATTAGTCTACAAAGAGAAATGTGGACCTGGATGTGGGACGCTATGTCAGAAACTGTGAGCCTCAAGCCACTTTCATGCTGTCGAACCATCCACTGGTAGAGTTTTTCCTGCATAAATCAAAATGGTTGCACATTATAACCATAAAGCACAATTATCTCTCTATCGATATAAATAGGATCACTAACAATGTTAAATGCCAGCATAAGCAATTGGGAGGCATCGTACCACCAATTATTGTCCTATTGTATGGACACAATCCCTGTGAATTTAAACGGCTGAATTACTTGTCTATATTTATACCATACTAAAACAAATGGGGGACCAGATGACTAGACCAATTAAATTAAGGATTTGGTAATGTGCCACCATCACTTAAGATTTATATAAGGAACAATACATTCAAGCATGCCACAATTCATTATACGATATCACTGTCCTCCTGTGAACCATGCAGCCTGTTGGTGACCCGAGAAGTCCATTTCAGTTCTTACTTTTGGGATAAGTCTACATAATCCCCAAACTATTACAGGTTGACTACTTAACCACCCCCCCCCCCCCCCCCACCTCCTCTCAAACCAGGTATTCCACCCCCTAACCTTTCTAATACCATTACTTAACCCCCTAAGGTGGTTTTGCCACGTTGGCGCGCTGAGTGGCGTGCGTGACCGGCTTGTAAGTGAGGTAGAGCAGTACGATTAGCCGAATCTCGTCACGGTCATCAGCTCGCCACCTGGTTCGCTCGAGTGAGAGAGAGAGCAGAATAAGGGAGAGAGAAAGAACTGTCTCCGTGAAGGGGGCGAGACGGTTCACCTACCTTTTAAAGACCCTCAGGTTCGCTCCTCTCACTTACAAGCCGGTCCCGCACGTCAACCTGCTCCAACGCAACAAAAAGGCCCAGCTCAATGGACCACCGTGGCAAAACCACGCTGCGAAACCCCCTCAGGGGGTTAAGTAAACGGTATTGGAAAGGTTAGGGGGTAGAATACCTGGTTCCAGACTTGGGGGTGTTAAGTAATCAACCTGGCATAGTTTGGGGGGTTATTTAGACTTATTCCCTTACTTTTCAATTGGTGTTTCAATAGGCAATGGTACGTATCAGAGGTATCGCCTTTTTAAGTTATTCAAATCTTATAGGAGAAGATTGAGCCATAACCAGAACAAACTACTGTACTACTAGTATCTAATGCAGGTCTACTAGTTGAGTTCAAGTTGCTCAAGAAACCATTGGTCAAAGTTTAATAGACTACTGGAGCATTGCCAACAATCTGTCTCAAAGCGCCAAAATGTTTATAGCAATCATAGAGGAACAATTTTGGCTAATCTTCAACCCAATATTGCTGGTTTCAATGCTTTCAGATGGGGAAAAAACATGCCTTTCAAGATTGGAAAAGCATCCTGCACCTAATGGTACTAGCCTGTCCCATACGTTTCTCTATTCTATTCTGTACTCCAATCCAATTTCTTCGTTCCCTTTTTGGTACCTCTCTATCACTACGAACACAATCTAACTTGTATCTTGGAACACACAATTGAAACATTTCCAACCAACTTTACTCATTGATGATAAAGGAAATCCATAGCAAAATGCAATTTCAGTAATCAAACCAGATACCAATCATCACATCAAATCAGAGATGCATTTGGGTTCAGTCATCATGAAGTAGTGAGAAATCACACATTAAAAGTACGGAACATGCACTTCACAGAATTTGAATCATGAATAGCATTGAGCACCAAACTCTTATTAAGCTCCACATAATTTCGCCACAGTTGAGGACAGAATATTGCAATATCGCAGATTTATAAACAGAACCAAGCAAAAAGGCGCATCTCGACTTGAACTCTCCGCAAAAGAGAAGTAGAGAAAGCCAAAATTCTGAAGAAACAGAGCTCATGACGCAAAACGTTCAGTGTTCCGCACCACACCGCAACACCAAAATCTTTCGACCCAAGAGCTGAAAGAATCATGGAAAAGGAAAAAAAACTAAAAAAAGATCTAATCTTTCGACTGCAAAAGGGACCAGAACCGCGGAGCAACAATCCAGCGGTGCGGCGCGACGCCCCGCCGGCGAGAGAACAACCGCAAGAGTTGGGGGGCTGGCTGGGGTCTTGGGGGCCGAGCCGAGGACTGGTTGGGTGAGGGGGGGTTGGGTGCGTACCAAGGCGTGGCGCTCGCCTGCGTGGAAGGAGACCCTCTGGTGGCCGCCGGCCAGCGCGTAGAGCTGCGACAGCGAGTTGGCGGCGCCGCGGAAGGCGCCGTACAGCGCCCGGTCGGCCTCCTCCTCCGCCACCCGCGCCGCCTCCGCCTTCCGCTTCCTTCCCGCCATCCCCGCCCGGATCGACTACCGGGCAGCTTGGATTCGGGATTGGCGCGCGGCGGGGGAGGATGGAATCCAGTCCACTCCACCTCCGCGCGAGGAAGACGACGAGGAGGCGCGCCCGTGGCCGTGGACGAGGGCTACGAGCCTATCATGTATGCGTGTTTGGGTTGGGTCGCTGGCGCGTGGGGCCCACTCTTTAGAGGAATAGCTACCATTACCCATTGTGCTATTGGAGAGGCTGGTGGTTGCGCGCTTACGGCGGAGTAGGGCTGAAAACCGTCGGAAAAATTTCTGAACCGACCGAAGCTGTTTTCTGGATTTTACCGATTGTTTTTTGTTTTTTTCGGTACTGGTTGGAAATGATCCGAAAAACGGTATCGGGGTCTCGGAAACGGTATCAGAAATTGTTTCAGTAGTTTACCTACCGTTTCCGAAGTTTACCGTATTTATTCAGAAATTTACGGATGGTACCGATTCGGAAATGAAATTCATATACTGTTGACAGTAAGACTCACTGGATAAGGCCGAGGCCGAGGCTGGAGGCGGCGGTGGAGCTCGGAGATGGCGTCGGCGGCCGAGGCCAGAGGCGGTGGTGGAGGCCGAGGCTAGAGGCGGCGGGGGAGGCTGAGGCCGGAGGCGGCGGCGGGGGTGCCGGAGCGGCGGCGCGGGTGGACACCGGCGGCGACGGTGGAGGCCCGAGGCCGGAGGCCGGAGGCGGCGATGGACACTGGCGGTGTTGGCGGCTGAGGTCGGAGTAGTGGCGCGGTGGGGCAGAAAAAGCAAAGAGGAAAGAAAAAGCAAAGAGGAAAGAAAGAAAGAGCAAGCGTGCAGAGCAAGAGCAAAGAGGGAAGAAAGAAAGAGCACCCTGGCGCAAGAGCAAAGAGGGAGGAAAGAAAGAGCGGCGCAGAATAGGTTTTCTTAACTTTTCTAGAGATTTCTATCCTTTATTCCTCTGTAATTCAACTAATAGCAAATGTATAGAATACAAAACGAAACAAACGAAACTAGACGAAATGGAACATACCAATACCGTTATCTGTTTCGTTAAGCAAACAGAACCACAGTCAGTTTCGTTAATCTGTTTCGTCAAATGCGGGTGACTTAACAGGCCCACCTGCGATAATCGATGTTCGCAGGTGGTCCCGTTAAGCCGCCCGCCTGCGATAATCGTTTTCGCAGGCGAGCGTCTTAACTAGGCCGCCTGTGCAAACCAATATCGCAGGTGGGCCCATTAAGTCGCCCACTTGCGGTTTTAATTCGAAAAATAAAAAAATAGTTTTTCTGTTTTGTTTTTCCATCAATTAATTTATTTTTTAAAATTGTCTCCAAATTAAATATTATGCATGCACTTGACATCACCATATGTTGGACAATAATTGACATAAATAATTGTTTGTCATGCACTAATTAATAATTATTACAATCCGTACTTCCTAATATAATTATTTACAACAAATATGTCTATATAGTTAATGAATATTTGTTACATATATTTATAAGAAGTATATGTTCTTTTTCCCACTCTCGAAGTTTTTTTTACTTGTCATCCCTCACATATGTACTCTTATGTTCAAAAAACAGACCAAGTGTGTTACATATGTCGCGGTGGATGAAGTGGCATAAGTTGGCATAGAGATTTAGAAATGTTGTCTTGTTCATCGTCTGAGCTGGCCCAGGTACTTGATACAACTGCAACAGGAATAAGATAAGCGAGACGTTACAAACAGTAACATGTGCGTTCGTACTAACAAATTTCAAATTTAATTAAGTATATACGTACACTATCCAGGTGTGATGTAAACCTGTCGTGGATTCTCATCATCTCGCCCACGTAATATCCGCAGAGAATAGTCCCTGCGGGTTGTTTGTAGCACTGTCCAAGGAGTAGTAACAACGTAAATTACATATGAATATATATTTTGAGACATAAAATATGTAGTTCGCGTCATTACCGTCCACTTTGTCTTCACAAGCAGTTTTTCCCTTTTCTTTTCTATTGCCTATCTTTTTTCATCTACCATCTATGTGTGCTGTTTGGAAAATTAAGTGGATATGATATAAGAAAATAGATGACGAAGACCGGAAGTATATTCAAGGAGGATTTTAATTTCTTACATGTTCAAAAGAACGAGGAATTCCATGTAATCGGCCTCCGGGTAATCGGCCTGATCACAGACCACGGCTGTCATGTCCTTTGGGTATATAATGAATAAAATGTAGTGGTTGCTACAGGCGAATAAAAATGTGTTAAGTCAATACTTATCAAAGTTCTTACAGAAGAAATAGCAAACTTACTTGAAGTTGTACGGGGTCATTATGCATCTCTTATCTTGATAGCTTAGCATTGCCCGTCCAATGTATACCCCACTTCACGACTCTTGTCGGTAAGCTCCGCAGAATCGTCACGTATGTTGATGGTGTGTTGCGTCTTGCAGATTCTAGTTGGGTCAAGATAGCCAACTGGTTCCCTCGTTTTATCCACATCGTGTAATTGTAACCTAGACATGCATAACGGCTCAAAACATTAGGCACCATGTCGACAATAGATTGGTCAATTTATGTATAGAAAGAAGAATGATCGACTTATATACTTATAGGACCCATGCGCCAACAAGATTGACGTCTATTTTTTCTAGACGATACACAACGTGCATGTCCTTAAAATCGATAATGAATATGCCCCCATCTCCACCTATGAAAGCATCTTTTGGCACCTTGACACTTAGCTAGCTTAGGCATGCTTTACTAGCCTTCATGTGTCGCTCATGCCACCTGATCATCTGCCACGGCAAAGTGCTCAAAATGTGCGTTGGAAGAAAAGTCTTGCCATTTTTGAATTCCTTAGAGACATCGTCAATAGTATAGAACTCCAACTCATCCTTGGCGCTTAGCAATGATTTCTAGCTTGTATCGGGTGTCGTATCTTTCTTCATGTCGCCTCTACCTCTGAAAGCCGTAAACAGAAACTTTTCCACGTCTTTTAATTTGGTCTTATTATCGTATGTGGTTATCTTCTATGGAACGACCCGAGGTGGAGCGGACATTGGAGGAGGAGATTTAGCGTGAGGTGGAGCGGATGGTGGAGGTGGAGTGCTAGTTGAGCTTTGATTTGAACTTCAATGGCTGGGGAGCTTTAAGGTGGTGGCGAAGGTGGATTTGTTGGGGCATCTTGAGTTGCCGGCGAAGGTGGATGTGGTGGGGAAGACGGCGGTGAAGGGGAAGGTGGAGATGGTGGGGACTTAGGTGCCTTGTCTTTGGGGGACTCCGGGTTTTTCGGTGACGAAGGACCTGGCGGGGATGTTGGCTCTGGCGTAGCAGTTGTCTTCTTTGGAGGTGTAGTCTTCGATACACTTGCGGGTGACTGTTGAAGGCCCACGATATCTCAACGATGCCACAATATGAATTGATTGACCGCATCACCTAGAAATTCGATTCCCTCCGGCATGGGAATGTCGAGCTCATACTGGTTGCAGTCGGCATTGACCTTTACAACCTGTACCCTCGCGTAGTAGTCAGGTATGTCCTGACAATGAAACTTCCTGCCTGGTATCGCCATGCCATTAGTGACCTCCTTTGTCCGGCCTACCCTTCCAATCGGCACATGCAATTTGCATGGTGTAGGACCGGTGATGTCATGCACTAGGTGTCGGGTCGCAGGTGATGATGCTACGCTAGGTTCCTGGTGCTGCGCAACATTTTGCAAATCTGTTGGTAATTTTCCTTAGTTTTTGTTCATCAAATGAAATAATTGCTTAGCCATTTTTTCCCTGATTTCTTACCTCATGTTCTCCTTATACCTATCGCGTCTCTTGTAACTTCCTGCGTCTTTTGGAAATCCTTCCTTCCAACTGAGTATGGAAGATACCTCTCTGACATGGCAAGAGTGCTTGGGTTACCCAACGCAGCGCTTAGCTGATCTTTCTCCCTTCTGGGCATGAACTCCCCACTTTTTTTGTTCTCGGAGATTTCCTTCAAATTTTTGGCTATTTGTTTGACACTGGGGTCTCTAAATACCAACTGTCTGTTATCGGTAACTTCTTCGGTGCTTCTAGCCCATACCCAATTCTTGTTGCGATCATCTAACTCTTCCACTTCCAAGGGTTTTCCCTCCGCTTTCGCTTTTTCTTCCTTCTTCTTCCATACGTCGACTTTGGGGCCATACCTAGTCGAACCTAGACAATGTGGATATTGATTTGTCTTTGTCAATTCAAACATCTTTTTACTCTTCTCTAAGGTCTCCGGTGTAGTCTTCTTCTTGACGAACTCGTCCCAGTTGCCCACGGGAATTTTCCTGTATCTTTTAAAGGAGCTCCGGTTCCGTTGGACGTACTTCTTGTTTAGATCGGACTTCCATTGTCTCGATCGCCGACTCATACCTGCTAGTGCATACTTCTTTTCTACTTCGCCAAATCCTTTAGGGTATAGGAATCTTTTCTTTAATTCCATCCAAAGAAGTTCCTTCACCCCCTCGCTTACTTTCTCCCATTCATCTACAAGCATTGGGCAGTGATCCCTTACTAAAGCACCACAAGAGTTGCTCCATTTTGCGGGCATACCTTTAGGCTCAAAGGAGTTCCTTCTTCGTCCTACACGGGTGATGGCATTTACTTCATCTGTTAGTGTGGAGGCCATGGGCCTTGGGTTCCTCATGAAAAGTATTATGGCCACTCGGATAGAGGATGGGCCTGGCCATGTAGTTAGGGATACAATAAGACTCGGCGTATGTTACCTTACATGACAAGGAAAGGGATATAGTCCTAGCCGGTTACGTTGTGTTTCTAAAAGGAAATCCCTTGGTCAAGTCCGACTGGGATTCCTACCATGTAACCTTACCTTCTCAGTATATAAGGGGAGGCAGGGAGCCCCCTGGGCTTATAGAATCTCACCAGAGAAATCTCAAAGGCAATACACAATAGCTGGAAGTAGAGTATTACCTCTCTTTGAGGGCCTGAATCAGGATAAACTCGTTTCGTGTTTCTTTGCAGTCTATCAAGTGTAGGTCTTGCGAATAGCCCTATATAATTATTGTCGATACAAAGCATCGACAGTTGGCACGCCAGGTAGGGGAATCGTTGAGCTCGTCATCATCAAGCCTAATGGATCTATTCATCGGAGTCGATGGCGTCAAGTTCTTCCCTGGGCAAGCAATCAGCTTCGGGAGCCTCGACTTCATCGCCGACAATCTCGGCAACCTCACCCTATCTGACTCGGTGTCGACCCGATCGGCCAGGAACCAGGCCGACCTAGCGCCAGTCGGCTTACTTAACACTCCAACAATCTTCGGCGACTTGCTGTAGCGATTCCCAAGATCTACGAGTCCAGGGACAACTCTTCTTTCCGATGTTCTACTCGGACTCGGCCTCGAGCTAGCTGAGGTTGGGCTGAGGGGAGAAGAGATTGTCAATTTCTTGTTTGGACTCGGCAACGCCACAGACATCTTCAATTCAAGTTCGATGCGGCAGAACCAATCCCTTAAAATTCAACTTGGATACGACCTAGAGCCGCTTGGGATCGGATCCAGGAAGGTTGGGTTGTCATCACACCATTAAACTACTCTGAGTCTGACTCCCAGTCAGATAAGAGCTCGGGAAGCTTTTCTTCACCACGCGAAGTATTCATGGCATCGAAGGGATCAACCCCTGGGCAAGACGCGCGCCAACTACATGGCTAGCAGGAGGGGGAAGCCCGCCAATTGCGTGAGCAACTAGAGGACGCACGGCACCTACAAGCCGAGCACGACGCTCGCAACGATAATCTACGTAAAGCTGGGCGGACTACCCAACAAGAGATCCTCCAAACCCAAGTGGGCGATCACGATGTCTTCATGACTCCACAGCAGAACGTTGTGGCCACTGCCATGTTGTTAGACACTTTGCAGTTAGGGCCCGACCACCACGCCACCCTGACTATTGCAAGGATCAAGGCAATGATCACCGCTGCTGCATCTCAACAACGACATCAGTTTGGAGACACACTCATACCATCAAACAAAATGACCTCAGATGCGGCGACTTCGTCTGCCTCAGCACGGTGCCGAGCGGCCGGCTCTAGTCAGCACCACTTGGACTCCCATCATACGTCTCTCGGCAACCAAAACAACAATCGACGGTGGTATCACCATGATGAGCACCGGGATAACCAGGATGCTCGAGGACGACTACGACGGGATCTTAGCCACGACATCAATGCCCGGCATCGAGAACGCGAGGATGATGAACTCCACCGACTTAAGGATGAGCACAAGCACTTTGATCTCCATCACGAGTGGTTTCATCGCCGCAGTCGGAGTCGGAGTGCTCACTCGAACGATGGAGTTTCGGCCTTCACTTATGAACTACAGCAAGTTGACTGGCCATCCAGCTTCAAGTCGATTGGCATAGAGAAGTACGACGGCAAGACCAACCCAGAGTCTTGGCTGACCGTATACACCTTAGCTATCCAAGCGGTTGGAGGCAATCACAAGGCCATGGCAAACTACCTGCCAGTTGCCCTGGCTGACTCAGCAAGAACATGGTTGATGGGGCTTCCCAGGCGGTCGATTGGCTCCTGAGGGGAACTCCGTGAACGCTTCATTGCAAACTTCCAAGGAACCTACGAGAGGCCGTTGTCCGAGTATGATCTGTACTAGTTGCATCAAACGATTTTCTGAGAAGAGGAACTCAATACCTAAGATCTAGGACGAGGTCATCATCGCTGCCTTCCGCAAAGGAGTAAAGGACACCCCGTTCATCGCTAAGTTCACTCAGAAGCCTCCCAATTCTATCAAGGCTTTGTTCGACATGGCAAACAAGTACGTCAACTCAGCTGATGCCATCGCAGAGGCACTTGACGACAAAAAGGAGTCCCGACAGAAGGAGCGGAAGGACACCGATGATGCGGCCCCGTCTAAGGCTAGGAATCCCAAACGCAAGTTGGAGGACGTCGTAGAAACTGTTGAGCGCAATTGACCGTGACCCCCAAGGACGGACGACTAACAAAAGGTTATGAACGGGCCATGCCCTTTCCACCCAAAGTGGAAACACAGGCCAAAAATTGCTTCATGCTCAAGAAATTCGCTTCCGAGCACACATCAGCATCCGGCGAGTAGAAAGACAAAGACAAAGAGGACTCGGGCGTAGCCGGTGATTATCAAGATCCTCAAGTCGAGCTCAACCATATATTTGGAGGGCCATCAGTATACGAATCCAAGCGTAAACAGAAGCTAACCGCTCGAGAGGTGAGCTCGGTCTCGTCTGATGCCCCCAATACCTGCGCTGGTCGGAGACGGCGATCACATTCGACCGCATAGATCACCCCGACCGAGTAACGCATCCAGGACGCTACCCACTCGTCCTGGACTAGGTCATCAGAAGCATCAAGTGGAAGAAGGTTCTCATCGCCGGAGGAAGCGCGCTCAACATTTTATTCGCCAAAACGCTCAACGAGATGAGGATACCATGATCCGAGTTGCAGCTGAGCACAACTCCCTTCCACGGGGTAATCCCCGGTCTTTCTTCAACTCCATTCGGACAAATCACTCTGCCAGTAACTTTCGGCACGCAGGAAAACTTCCGCACAGAGAACATTTGTTTCGAGGTCACCGCTTCGAGACCGCCTACCATGCCATACTCAGCCGGTCCGTACTTGCCAAGTTCATGGCGGTGCCTTCCTATACCTACATGATACTCAAGATGCCAGGACCATCTGAAGTACTCTCTCTGCGCAGCGATATTAAGCAAGCCTTCACCTGCGACAAAGAGAGTTGTGAGCTGGCCCAGTCTCACGAAGTGGTAGTCGGATGAAGCAACATCCGACTGGCTGCAACAACTTCAAAGAAGGATGACCAAGTCCCGGTGAAAAAAGCAGCCAAGTCGGGAGTCTTAGTGGATTCAGAAACAAAAAAGATCCCTTGGACCCTTCCGACCCTACCAAGACTGCGTTTGTCGGGACTAGACTCGACCCAAATAGGAAGACGAGCTCGTCGTCTTCCTCTAGGTGAACAGGGACATATTTGCTTGGAAGCCTTCCGACATGCCTGGTTTACCCAGGGAGGTGATCGTGCATTCCCTAAACGTCAAGCCGGACGCCAAACCAGTCAAACAACGACTACGGTGCTTCGCACAAGACCGCAAAGATGCTATCCAAGAGGAGATAACCAAGCTCTTAGTAGTCGGGTTCATCAAAGAGGTCTACCACCTAGATTGGCTGGCAAACCCAGTTCTGGTTCGGATGAAAAACGGTAAATGATACATGTGCGTCGACTATACCGACTTAAACAAGGCATGTCCCAAAATCCATTTGGTCTACTCAGCATAGATCAGGTGGTCGATTCAACTGCGTGATGTGATCTAATCAGCTTTCTCGACTGCTATTTGGGATATCATCAAATCAGCCTAAAGGAGGAGGACTGCCTGAAGATGTCTTTTATCACACCATTTGGGGTAGATTGCTATGTCACTATGCCGTTCGGTTAGAAAAATGCTGGAGCAACATATCAACGTGCTATCTAGTGGTGTCTTCACACTCAACTCGGGCGCAATGTAGAGGCATATGTTGATGACGTGGTGATCAAGACCAAAGTCAAGGAGGACCTCATCGCTGACTTAGAAGAATCTTTTCAAAGCCTTCGAAGATTCTGTCGATATTTTACACCGGCAATAAGAATATAGGGCTACTCGTCGGATCGAAACTCACTGGACTGCAAAGGAATACGACAAGTTTATACTGATTCAGGCCCTCGGGATGAGGTAATACCCTACGTCCAGTTGTGGTGTATTTCCTTTGAGGATGTATGATTCTGATGAAGCTGTCCTCAAGGGGCGCCCTGCCTCCCTTTATATACTGGGGGACAGGGTTACAAAGTAGGAGTCCTAGTCGGACTACGACCAAGGGATCTCCTTCTAGAGATATAATGTGCCCGACTAGGATTGTATTTTCTCTGTTGTACAGGGTTAAATCTGCCGGGTTCCATCATATCCCTAATTACAAGGCTGGGCCCATTCTCTGTCCGAGTGGCCCATATGCTTATCATGAGGTACCCAAGGCCCATGGCCTCCATAGATTCAAGATGAAGCTGAACCCGGAAAAGTGCGCCTTTGGCGTGCCTTCGGGAAAACTACTCGGTTTCATCGTCTCACAATGTGGCATTGAAGCAAATCTAGAGAAGATCAACGCAATTATGAACATAGCTCCCCTGACTAGTCAGAAGGACGTACAGAAGCTAACTGGTTGCATGGCGGCACTCAGCCGATTTGTTTCCCGACTTGGCGAACGGGACATGCCCTTTTCCAAGCTACTAAAGAAAGTTAACAATTTTCAATGGACAACAGAAGCCCAACAAGCCTTCGAAGACTTCAAGAAATTCCTTACATCACCACCTGTGTTGGCATCACCAATGCCACAGGAACCACTTATGTTGTATCTAGCGGCAACTACTCAGGTGGTTAGCACGGTTCTGATTGTTGAGTGAGCAGAGCCTGGACACATACAGAAAATTCAAAGGCCTGTTTGTTTTGTCAGCTAAATTCTAGGCGAGTCCAAGTTTCGATATCCTCAAGTCCAGAAGTTGCTTCACTGGATTGCTCATAACTGTCTGGAAGTTGGTGCACTATTTTCAGTCGCATTAGGTCACAGTCGTCACATCTTATCCACTTGGGGATGTTCTACATAACCACGAAGCCATTGGCAGAATCGGTAAATGGGCGCTTGAGTTAATGACGTTTGACATTCTCTTCCAACCACGGACAACAATTAAGTCTCAAGCCCTCGTTGACTTTGTGGCCGAGTGGACAGAAGTTCAGATGGCTACACCAGCAGACAAGCTTGAATACTGGATGATGTACTTCGTTGGTTCTCTACGGATTGGTGGAGCAGGAGCTAGTGTCGTTCTGACGTCACCTACTAGAAAAAAAACTTAATTATGTCCTTCAAATACACTTTCCAGCATCTCACAATGTCGTTGAGTACGAAGTACTCATCCATGGGCTCCGTATTGCAATATCACTCGGCATCCGTCAATTAGTGGTTCGCGGGGATTCCCAACTCATGGTAAACCAAGTCATGAAAGATTGGACGTGTCTGGACGACAATATGGTGGCATACTATTAAGAAATGAGAAAGTTGAAGAACAAGTTTAACGGGCTAGAAATCACACATGTTTTGTGCCAATACATTGAAGCCGTAGACGAACTAGCCAACATGGGATCCAAGCGACAAGTGGTCTCGACTGGGGTTTTTGTCGAGAACTTACTGGAGCCATTAGTCAAGAAAAAGCCTGATCTCGAGCAGTCGAGGGCTGAACCTACCCCGGAGTTAAGCAAAGTGCTAATCATCTGTCAAGACTGGTGGACTCCAATCATCCGATTCTTATTAGACGACGAGCTCCCTAAAGATCGCAGCGAAGCCGAGTGGATCAAGCGTCGAAGCAAATGTTTTCTTGTAGTCGGAGAAGAATTTTATCGTCGAAGCGCATCCGGAGTCCTCATGCGCTGTGTCACACCTGAGGAGGGTAGGCAGATTCTGCAGATAATCCACTCGGGTATCTGTGGCAACCATGCTGCATCCCAGACGTTAGTCGAAAAGGTTTACATGCAAGGTTTCTTTTGGCCGACTACAGTTACCGATGCTAAAGACATAGTTCGGACATGCGAGGGATGCCAATTCTTTGCTAGGCAAACGCATCTTCCAACTCAGGAACTATAGACAATCCCAATATCATGTCCCTTTGCAGTTTGGGGGCTTGACATGGTCGGGTTGTTCAAGAAAGCGCTAGGAGGGTTCACACACTTGTTTGTCGCAGGGGATAAATTCACAAAGTGGATTGAGGCAAAACCCGTTGCTACCATCACAACAGCAAGGGCAAAGGACTTCATCATGGGTATTATTTACCGGTTTGGAGTTCCCAATCGTATCATAACAGACAATAGTACTCAGTTCACTGGCGGCATCTTTCAAGATTTCTGTGACGACTTCGGCATCAAGATCTATTATGCTTCTGCGGCAGACCCACGGAGTAATGGGCAAGTCGAGCGTGCAAATGGCATGGTTTTACAAGGTATCAAGGCTAGGGTATTTGACCTACTACGACCATATGTAGGGTGGTGTGAGCTCCCATCTGTTCTCTAGTCTCTACGAACCACGCTCAATCGGGCAACAGGGCAATCCCCTTTCTTCCTAGTCTATGGTGCTGAGGTCGTGTTACCTACCAAGTTGGAGTTCGGCTCCCAGTGAGTCCGGGCCCACTTAGAAGACAAGTCAAATGAAGACCGACTGGTCAAGCTCGATCAATTGAAAGAAGCAAGGGACATCACAATTATCCAGTCGGCGAAGTAGCTACAAGGCCTACGTCGTTATCACAGTCGTAATGTCCGTGGCCGCGCCTTTTCAGTGGGACATCTCGTTTTGAGAAAAATTCAAACCACTAAAGACAAGCATAAATTATCTCCCTTATAGGAGGGGTCGTTCATTATCGCTGAGATGACACGTCCGGGTACCTACCGACTGAAGACAAAACATAGCGTCATAATCAACAACTCATGGAACATAGAACAACCACGTCTTTTCTATACATGAGCATTGTACTCAACTTCCATATATAAATAAAGTTTTTTACTCTGATTCACTATGCCGATTGCTTCAACCGAGTAGTGAGTCGGGGGCTACATGATGATAGCACATCCTTTGTTATTATCTTTGGTTATTACTAAACTCTGAGTCTATTTTATCCAAGTCATGAAGTTTTATAACGATTATGCTAAATCCTGCCGAGTATAGTCTTATAGGATAAATGCCTTTTAGAGTTGGTCCTTAAACGCTCGGCATAGATTGGCTAGTCGGGTAAGACTAATGATGGCTACGATAGAACACACGCTCAGCAAGATTTCACAACAAACAGCAAAAGCATTTACAGCATATACAGACCGTTTCTGTCCTTCCCATACACCGACTACTTAAGAGTTTTTTCTTACAATGGTAGATCTTTAGAGATTGCCTGGGCAGTCGGCCTAGCTTGGTTTATCAGCTCTAAACCTTCCTCCGGGGTGGTACCCTCAACAAATCGCTCACCGATTGCCTCAATATCTACTCGGGAGTAGAGAGACTTTGTCATGGCCAAGACTTGGGAGATGCCCACGGTGGCGTGCTCAATAGCGAATTCCTTCAAAATGGCCGGAGCCTCTTGAAGACGTTGAGCCACCTGGGAAGGGGAGGTTGAGCTAGATCCGGCTTGGCCTAGCTGCATAATGTCTAATAAAGTCTTCGCCGAATCCACTATGGCATTCCACGAATCCTTTATCACCTTGATCTCCTCGGCAAAGGCACTGAATTGTGTCTGTGCATTGGTCTTGAAGGCTGCTCAAACATAAGAGAGACATAAGCAAGTTTGGATATCTAGTCATGCAGAGTATAGGAGCAGATATGCAACTTACTCGTATACTCGGTGTTGACCTTGGATTTCGCCTTTTCGAGCTCTTTTAGCTCCTTTAGGTGCTCAATCTCCAGGGACTGGTTGTTCAGATTTGTCTCGAGAGCTACAGCCAATCAAGATTGAAGGTTAAAAAACACAGAGAGGATGTCTGGAGCTACTCGGGCAGAAGGGAAACTGACCTCTAATGGTTTCTATCTTCTCCCACTGCTCGTCCCGCAGCTTGTTGACCGAGTCCTTCAGCCAGTCCTCCCTCTCCTTGCTGGTTCGCTCCAGCTCGTCCTTCGCGGCCTGGAGCTAGATAAATTGAGTGATCTGAGGAGTGAGATGGGTGAGAACCTGACCCATCTTCTCAGATCGCTCGACAATTCTCTGCAAAAGCAAGACAATTATCAAGCAAAGCAAGTTACAACCAAACAAGTTACATGATCAGACAACCAAGTTGAAGCTGGAAACGCAGACGGCCGAGTTCCATACCTAGACCTGCCTCAAGGCCTTGATTGTGGCCTCCATTAGTTCTACCCTCTCTTTCCTCGCGGCCTCCTCGTTCATCTCGTATAAGTCGTCACTTCCATCCGGGTTAACCCAATAGAAAACCCAGGGGAAGTTCGTTGGAAGGGCCTCGAGCCTAGGGAGGTCGTTCTCTTCTGATGATGAGGACGTAGGAGGGAAGGAGTTCTAGGCCTTAGGTCTTTAGGGGGCACTGGCTCTTCGGTTGACTTGGCAACTGGGACTTCGGTCGTGCTTGCGGTGTCCTGACTGGGTGAAGTTTGTGGCCCAGTCGAGTGCGCCATCTCGACTTCAGGGGCTGGAGTGGCACTCGGCTTGGGCTGAGGCTCAACAGGCTCAGCCTTAGTCGAGATGGGGACAGCGACGGGGGTTGGTGGCGCTATCCCTTTGGGGTCAGCGTCACTTGACTTCCTACATGATTATGTTACAATCAAGATATAGCAACACATCCCAGGATTTTCTGAAGATTGAAGATTTCATACCTCTTGGAAGTCT
Source organism: Oryza meyeriana var. granulata (assembly GCA_003991445.1). NCBI lineage: Eukaryota > Viridiplantae > Streptophyta > Magnoliopsida > Poales > Poaceae > Oryza > Oryza meyeriana. The sequence continues at coordinate 13,076 of RYFJ01002438.1, read as the reverse complement.
TAAATCTCCACCCCTGTGTGCTAGGGGTGGAGGTAGTCAACGTAGGGCCCGAAGGCCTACTCGACGGCACGGCAATAGGAGGTGTGGAGCCCGGGCCAGTCAGCCCACACTAGGTGTGGCTGGCTAGGCTGGGGGAGTAGTCGGTGGTGTGGTCTTGGGGTTGGTTGGTCCTAGGGCTATGCTGCTAGGGTCCTTGATCATGGGACCGCCTGATGCCATGCTCGGCATGCTCTTTTTCTTGGCTTGGTCTGCCATGCGTTGTTTTCCAGCCCTCTTGGGGCTAGGTTGGACCGCTGAGGGGCTGGCCGGCCGTTTCCTGGACTCCCTAGCCGGCTAGCTAGGAGGGTTTGACGAGAATTTAGGAAATTCCTGCAAGCATTATGCATAAAGGTAGACTCGATTGGACTGAGCTCACAATCATCATCACAGACAAACATCAAGATCATCAAGAGACAGGATATTACCGTCGGTCGGGGGCTTGCTCTGGCTATAGGGCTTGGGAGCCCTCTCAGCATCCAAGGTCTCGACTACTCCTCTAACGAAGTAGCCGAGCAAGGTGTCAGTGACGACGTCCTTGTCGATGAAGTTGGAGCACTCCCGGGTGGGGTTTTTCTTCCCCTGTTAGTCATATCCAAGGTGAATCCTGGCCTTCAGGGGTTGAATGCATCGGTTTTGGAAAGTTCGAGCCACCCATAGCCCGATCAGCCCCTTGTCCTTAGGGCTTCAATCATCTCCAGCAACAGCTGCACTTGAACCATGTTGGCTTGTGAAGGAAGAGCCGTCCAGCTTTCCAGGACCGTGGGAGAATTTCCTGTGAAGGGCGGCAAGGAGGGCTTGAGGTTTGAACAGTAGAACCAGTCCTGGTGCCACCCCTTCAGCGAGGTCTTCAAGGGGACATGAAGATAGGCTTTCTTCATCTCGTTGCAGAGTTGAAGGCCTGCTCCCCCAATTACTTGGGGTTTGGATTTTGTGGGCTGTGGCTTGACATGGAAAAGAAATCGGAAGAGATTGAAATGGGGATCGACCCCAAGAAAAGCCTCACATAGGGTGACAAAAATTGAGATCTGGAGGATGGAGTTGGGGTTAAGGTGGATGAGCTCAATTTTGTAGTAATCAAGGAGGCCACGGAGGAAATCAAAAGATGGAAGAGCAAAGCCTCTATTGAAAAAAGAAGCAAAAACCACGAGTTCGTAGGAGTCTAGGAAAGGGATTGTCTCACCAATGGCTGGACACTAGTTGATGAGCTCCTTGGGCTGGAGGCACTTCTTTCTCTCCAAGTGAGCGAGCTTTGAGGAACAAGTGGATGACGTCAGTCACAACCCAGATGGGAAGTTAGGGACGTCGAATGGAGCCCTCGGAATCTTTGGGGTGCAGAATGATGGGGAAAAGCTTCTAGAAGGTGGGAATCAAAGTGGGGACGAAGTGTCTTGTGGATTTCTAAAAGGGAGCTTGAGCGAGTGGAAACCCTAGGTGGAGCGCAGAGTGCAAAGTTTGGGCGCGTTTTTGGAAGCCGAAGCGGTTTGGCGATTTGGGAGAGAAAGGGAAATCTTTTCTCTCTCCTCGTGATTTATAGGCTTGCGCGGGGTGGCTGGTCTGGGCCGGCCTGCTCAGTAATGGGCCGTAAGATATGAGTTTCTAAATAGCATGCTCTACTGGGCCAGCGGCTATTTGTGTTAAAATCACAGTACATGTGCTATTTTACAGGAACCGATTTAAATTATCAGATATGCTTCATGTTAAACCTAATTGCTGGATACATGTGTTTAGATATGAGAGTTATTTAACATGTATTGAGGATATATCCTTAAAAGGATCAATAGCTGGTCTCCATTGAAATTAGGGATGCAGTTATTTCTCAAGTACACCTAACCACATATTGGGTCAAAATCCATAAAGTGGTACTCGGCTTACATGCTTAGCCATATTGCCTTGAGCAAAAATATTTCCAGCTGATATGATGCTGAAGAGTTCAATTTCTGAGAAATATATCACTCAGGAAAGACTTAAAGGTTAAAGATCTTTAACTTTATATTTAATTGTTTCATAATTAAGCACAAAGTCGGGAGCTATACCTAATAGGTATGCCTATTCAACGCACACTATTTAACTTTTTCTATGAAGCCCTTCATAGCCTCGTTACCAGCTGATATGAAGCGGGAGTTGGAGAAGAAGTACTCGGACAATGGGTCCTCGGGGGCAAAGCAGTTGGAAAATCTTCACCATGGAGGATGAGCACTTGGCATCAGTTATGACTTAATTATGAAGGCCTCAGGGGCTACTGTGGAGGCCATGGGCCCCGAGTATCTCATGGAAAGCATTATGGCCACTCGGACAGAGGATGGGCCCGGTCATATAGTTAGGGATATAATATGACTCGGCGTATGTTACCTTGCATGACAAGAAAAGGGATATAGTCCTAACTGGTTACGTTGTGTTTCTAAAAAGAAATCCCTTGGTCAAGTTCGATTGGGATTCTTTCGATGTAACCTTACCTCCTCGGTATATAAGGGAAGGCGGGGAGCCCCCTGGGGCATACATAATCTCACCAGAGAAACCTCAAAGGCAATACACAATAGCTGAAAGTAGAGTATTACCTCTCTTTGAGGGACTGAACCAGGATAAACTCGTTTCATGTTCCTTTGCAGTCCATCAAGTTTAGGTCTTACGAATAGCTCCATATAATTATTGCTGATACAAAGCATCGACAGTTAGCTTGTTCTTTCTTCTCTCACCGCGCCTTTGTTTTTTGTCCCCCTCTTCAATAGTGGTGTAGCCATCTCCGTCCCAGCAGGGCCGATGTAGCCGTGTCTAGTTCACCAGGATCAGTCGTACTCTTGTCTTTTGTGATAACTTTTCGGCGAGTACGATGTCTTGTTTTCATCTATTGTACATATGACAGCAACACTGTGGTAGACATTAGTAAGCCAACTATTGTCGCTAGTAAACTTGGCGTAACTCGGCAAAATACTTACGGTGTGTTTAATTGGAATGTAATCGGGGTCAAGGTGCTCGTCGTTTCTTGCCCTCCCTATAACGGAATGTGGAGCACTAGGGTACGCCACGATAACTCGCTGCTCCTCGGCTCCTGTTCAGCTTGTGGCGTGGTCGTGGCCGCTAGATCAATCTCGCGTTGCGTGTCCTTTCCGTCCATCGTTCTAATACAAATATAATGTTTTAGGACAGGGAATATCTATAATAATATATACCTTCATTGTTTTGTCAGTTGATTTGCCTAGGGAGCTAAATAGACTACTCAATACTATATGTTTTCAGTTAAAAAAAGGTGTGTGCTGAAAATGCCCCCACGAATTTACGATAACTTACTTTGCAGATTAGCAGTAGACTATTCAATAAACTGACAGCAAATCAAGTAAAATGGTCATTCCCAATTTCCTATAACTAACAAGTTCACACCAACATGCCCTTGAGCGTTCAGATTTTTTTTCAAAAAAAACTATTTTCTTGACTGCAATAACACATGCATGATTCCAATCTTTTTTTATCTAAAAAGAACACATTCATGCTGTCGCGGCATTACATACAGCAGGAAATCGAAGCTGTTGTCTTGTACAAAATACATGTTAAATACAGGGGGAACAAGGTCATGGCATCATATCAGAACTAAGTATGAATAACACAGTGCAGCTTCTGTCATTTTCTGTCTTCACATGGTAGAGCTCCTCAGTGTAGTAAAAGTGTGAATAACACATGAATAACACAGAAGGCAGCAAAATTTGCCAAAGCGACAGTTACACATATCAGCACTCAAAGTATGAATAACTAATTTTCCCTATTTTATTTGAATTTCTGAACCCCAAAATCTGACAGAAGAAAACAACCCAGAAAGAAGAGAAGGCAAGTGCAGAAGCAGCTACCGAGAAGGCTTCTAGAGAAGCTAGACTTGCTGAAAAATTCCGTCTCAAAATATAAGCTGCCTAACCTACTAATTAAGCTAGTACTATTTTGAAATCTGACAGAAAAAAACAACCTAGAAAGTATTTTGAAAACAGTTCTGATTATGCACACCTCCAAAGTTTTTTCATTTTTTTTTCTAAAGATAATGAATGTACAACTCCTTGTCCTGCATTAACGAGAAGCAAATCAAGCTCACAAGCTATTATACAAAAGGCCACCATTGTTTCCTTCTGCTTCCTATGCATTGGCCTTCTGTTCTTTTGTGACAAAACCGAATTTATTTATGTGTTATCGTCTTTCAGCTTATAAGTTATTGCATAAATTTAAATTTTAAAATTTAATTCTGGAGTTGATTTCGGAGTTTTTTTAATCATATTTCATTTTTAAAAATTTATTTTTAAACCGTGAATAATATAGATATGAAAGCTTTACCCATAAATTATTTCTTGGGTTGCTTATATGTTGTTCTTTGGTTCATCAACTGTAGGCCAAATCAGGGTGCAGCTCTTTTAAATAAAGGAAACGCATGATTTACATCTTTACTCTTTGCCATTAAGCACACAAGTACAAAACCAATGAGTTTTAATAAAAAAAAGAAACAAAAGGTGTTGGGATAAAGTCCCAACTTCTATAAATGATGACCGGCTGAAGAACTACAAAATTCAGGTATAGAAAGGACGTAGCTGTTCCATGTTCTATGAGTTATTGACTAGGATGTCGTCTTCTCTCCTTAGTCAGAAGCCGCCTAGACGTGTTACCTCAGCGATAATGAATGGCCCCTCCCATAAGGGAGATAATTTATGCCTGTCTTTAGTGGTTTAGATTTTTCTCAAAACGAGATCTCCCACCAAAAAGGCACGGCCACGAACATTCCGACTGTGATAACGACACAGGCCTTGAAGATACCTTGCCGACTGGATAGTTGTGATGTCCCTTGCTTCTTCCAACTGATCTAATTTGACCAATCGGTCTTCAGTTGATTTTGCTTTTGAGTAGGCCCGAACTCACGGTGAGCCGATCTCCAACTCAGTTGGTAACATAGCCTCAGCACCATAGATTAGGAAGAAAGGGGATTACCCTGTGGCCTGACTAACCGTGGTTCTTAAAGACCAGAGAACGGATAGAAGCTCTTGCACCCATCGCCCTGCATATGGTTATAGTCAGTCGAACACCCTAGTCTTGATACCTTGAAAGACCATACCATTAGCACGCTCGACATGCCCATTGCTTTGTAGGTGCGCCACAAAAACATAACAGATCTTGATGCTAAAGTCGTCACAGAAATTTTGAAAAACGCTGCCAGTGAACTGAGTGTCGTTGTCCGTTATAATGCGGTTAGAAACTCCAAATCGATATACAATACTCATGATGAAGTGTTTTACCCTTGCTGCTGTTTTGGTAGCAACTGGTTTTGCCTCGATCCACTTTGTGAAATGTCCACTATGACGAACAAGTGTGTGAACCCTCCTGGCGCTTTTTGAACGGCCCGACCATGTCAAGCCCCCAAACAGCAAAGGGCCAAGAGATTGGACTTGTTTGTAGTTCTTGATCTGGAAGATGTGTTTGCCACGCAAAGAACTGACATCCCTCGCACGTCCGAACTATGTCTTTTGCATCTGTAACTGCAGTCGGCCAGAAGAACCCTTGTCTGTAAGCCTTTCCGACTAACGTCCTTGATGCAGTATGGTTGCCATAGATGCCCGAGTGGATGGATTGCAAAATCTGCTTGCCCTCCTCAGGTGTGACGTAGTGCATGAGGATTCTAGATGTACTTTGATGATAGAGATCCTCTCCGACTACAAGGAAACACTTGCTTCGATGTTTGATCTACTTGGCTTCACTGCGATCTTCTGGGAGCTCGTCTTCCAGGAGGAACCTGATGATTGGAGTCCGCCAATCTTGAGAGATAATTAGTACTTCATTTGTTGCCAGGGTAGGTTCAGCCTCCGACTGCTCGAGTATTGGTTTCTTCTTGACGGACGACACCAATAATTGCTCGACAAAAATTCCAGTCGGGACCCCTTCTTATTTGGATCCCATGTTGGCCAACTCGTCTGCAGCTTCATTGTATTTGCATAGCACGTGTGTAATCTCTAGCCCATCGAACTTGCTTTCCAGCTTTCGTACCTCTTGACAGTATGCCGCTATGTTATCGTCCAGATACGTCCAGTCTTTCATGACTTGGCTGACCACGAGTTGAGAATCCTCGCGTACTACTAGTCGGCGGATACTGAGAAATATGACGATGGGGAGCCCGTGGATGAGTGCCTCATACTTGGTGACGTTGTGGGATGTTGGAAAGTGAATTTGAAGGACGTATTTGAATTTTTCTCCGGTGGGTGACATCAAGATGGTGCAACCCCTGCTTCACCGATCCATAGAGAATGTTGAAGTACATCGTCCAGTATTCTAACTTGTCTGTTGGTGTAGCCGTCTGAACCTCCGTCCACTCGGCTACGAAGTCGGTAAGTGCTTGTGATTTGATTGTTGTCCGAGGTTGAAAAAAATATCAAACGCTATCAGCTTGAGCGCCCATTTAGCGATTTTGCTAGTGGCCTCACGATTGTGTAGGACATCCCCGAGTGGATACAATGTGACGATTATAACCTGATGTGACTGAAAATAATGCACCAACTTCCGGACAGTTATGAGCAGACCATAGAGCAGCTTTTGGACTTGAGGATATCTTATCTTAGAGTCGCCTAGGACTTTGCTGACGAAGTAGACTGGCCTCTGTACTTTTTGTATATGCCTAGGCTCCGCCCGCTCTACGACTAACACCGTGTTGACTACCTGGGAGGTTGCCGCCATGTACAACATAAGTGGTTCTTGGGGCATAGGTGATGCTAACATGGGTGGAGACGTGAGGAACTTCTTGAAGTCTTTGAAGGCTTGTTGGGCTTCTGGAGTCCATTGAAAATTGTTGACTTTCTTCAATAATTTGAAAAAGGGCATGTCCCGTTCGCCGAGTTGGGAAACGAATCGGTTGAGTGCCGCCATGCAGCCAGTCAGCTTCTGTATGTCCTTCTAGCTAGTTGGGGTGCCATGTTCATGATAGCATTGATTTTCCCTGGATTAGCCTCGATGCTTCACTGTGATACGATGAAGCCAAGTAACTTTCCCGAAGATACTCCAAAGATGCACTTTTCTGGGTTCAACTTCATCTTGAATCTCTGAAGGCTTTGAAAAGTTTCTTCTAAGTCGGCGATAAGGTCTTCCTTGACTTTGGTCTTGATTACCACGTCATCGACATACGCCTCCACATTGCGCCCGAGTTGAGTGTAAAGACACCGCTAGATAGCACGTTGATCGTTGCGCCAGTGTTTTTCAACCTAAACGGCATAGTGACATAGCAGTATACCCCAAATGGCGTGATAAAAGAAGTCTTCAGGCAATCCTCCTCCTTTAGGCTGATTTGATGATATCCCGAGTAACAGTCGAGAAAATTGAGCAAATCTCGCCCTGCAGTTGAGTCGACCACCTGATCTATCCTGGGTAGACCAAATGGATCCTTGAGGCACGTCTTGTTTAAGTCAGTGTAGTCAATACACATGCGCTATTTATTGTTCTTCTTCCAAACTAGAACTGAGTTTACCAGCCAATCCGAGTGATAGACCTCTTTGATGAACCCGGTTGCAAGGAGTTTGGTTATCTCCTCCCAAATAGCATCTTTGCGGTGTTGTGCGAAGCGCCGCAGTCGTTGTTTGACTGGTTTGGCGTCCGACTTGATGTTAAGGGAATGCTCGATTACCTCCCTTGGTACACTAGACATGTTGGAAGGTTTCCAAGCAAATATATCCCTGTTCGCCTGGAGGAAGGTGACGAGCGCGTCTTCCTATTTGGGATCGAGTCTAGTCCCGACAAACATAGTTTTGGTGGGGTTGGAAGGGTCCAGGGGGATCTTCTTTGTCTCTGAATCCGCCAAAATTCCTGACTTGGTTGCTTACCTCGTCGGAACTTGATTGTCCTCGTTTGCAGGTGTTGTAGCTAGTTGGATATTGTTTCGTCCAACTGCTGCTTCTTGGGACTGGATCAACTCGCAGCTCTCCTAGTCGCAAGTGAACTTCTTGAGCATGAAACAGCTTTTAGCGGCGTGTTTCCCTTTCGGGTGGAAAGGGCATCGCCCATTCATAACCTTCTGGTACTCGTCCGTCCTTGGGGTCACAGTCGGCTGCGTTCAACGGCAGCCACAACGTTGTCCGACTTGCACTTACGATTGCCGGACTTAGTCGGGGCCGCATCGTTTGTGTCCTTCTTCTCTTTTTGTCAGGGCTCCTTCTTGTCTTCTAGGGCCTCAGCAACAGCGTTGGCCAAGTCGGCATATTTGTTGGCCTTGTTGATTAGAGCTTTGACAGAGCTTGGGGGCTTCTGAGTGAACTTAGCAATGAACAGGGTATCCTTGACTCCTTTGCGAAAGACGGCGACGACAACCTTGTCCTTAATTTTGGGAATTGAGTTCCTCTTTTCGGAGAACCTCTTGATGAAGTCACGGAGGGACTCGTTCTTCCTCTGGTGGCATTGATACAGGTCGTACTCGGAGGACGACCTCTCGTATGTTCCTTGGAAATTTGTGACGAAGCGCTCATGGAGTTGTCCCTAGGAGCCAATCGACCGCTTGGGAAGGCCTGTCGGCCATGTCCTCGTCGAGTCAGCCAAGGCGACTGGAAGGTAGTTAGCCATGGCTTTATGATCGCCTTCAGCTGCGCGAATTGCCAAAGTATAGACTGTGAGCCAGGACTCCAGGTTGGTCTTCCCATCGTACTTCTCTGTTCTAGTCAGCTTGAAGCCAGATGGCCAGTCAACCTACTGTAACTCGTGGGTGAACGCCGGTACTCCGTCTAAGTGAGGGCTCCGACTCCTACTATGGCGATGAAATCGCTCGTGGTGGAGGCCGAAACACTCGTGCTCATCTTCCTGTCAGGGGTGCTTGTCTTCCTCGCGTTCTCTGCGTTGGGTGTTGATGTCTTGGCGGAGATTGCGCCGTAGTCGTCCTTGGGCATCCTGATTGTCATGGCGGTCGTCATGATGGTGCCGCTATCGATCATTCTTCTGATTGCCTAGTGATGTGTGGCGTGACTCCGAGTGAGGCTAGCTAGAGCCAGCTGCATGGCGCCGTGCTGAGGCAGATGAGATAGCCGTGTTTGAAGCCATCTTGTTTGACGGTATTAGGGTGTCTCCAGATTGTTATCGCTATTGACAGGCCGCGGCGGTGATCATTGCTTTGATCCTTGCGATGATCTAGGTGGCCTGGTGGTTGGGCCCAAACTGCAAGGTGTCGAGTAATGTGGCAGCGGCCACAATGTTCTGTTGTGGGGTCACAAAGACATCATGGTCGCCGACTTGGGTTTGGAGGATCTCCTGTTGAGCAATCCAGCTAGCCTTGCGTAGGTTGTCGTTACGAGCGTCGTGCTCGGCTTGCAAGTGTCATGCATCTTCCTCCTGTTGTTCACGCAATCGACGAGCCTTCTCCTCTTGCTGATCGCGTAGTCGGCGTGCATCTTGAGTGGGAATTGAGCCCTTGGATGTCATGAAGACTTCGCATGATAGAGAAAAGCTTGCCGAGCTGCTGTCCGACTGTGAGTCGAAGTCGGAGGAGTTTAGGGGGGGTAATTACAACTCCAACCTCCCTAGATCCGATCTTGAGTGGCTCTGGGCCGTATTTGAGTCGAACCTTGGGGGATTGGATTTGCCGCATCGGAGTGAGATTGAAATTGTCCACGGCATTGTTGAGTCCGAATGGGAGATTGACGATCTCCTCCTCTTTTAGACCGATCTCGGTTGGCTCAAGGCCAAGTCCGAGTCAAACACCGAAAGAAAGAGTTGTCCCGAGACTCGCACATCTTGGGGATTGCTGCAGCATGTCGTTGAAGCTTGCTGCGGTGTCGAGTAGGCTGACTGGCGCGAAGTCGGTTCAGTTCCTAGTCGATCGGATCAAGTCTGAGTCAGACAGGGTGAGGTTGCCGAATTTGTCGACGACGAAGTCGAGGCTCCCGAAGCTGATTGTCTCCCCGGGGAAGAACTTGACGTCGTCAACTCCGGTGGTTGGATCCATCAGGCTTGTTGAAGATGATCTTGCCGAAGCCACTACCCGGCGCGCCAACTGTCGATGTTTTATATCGACACTGATTATATGGGGCTACTCGTGAGACCTAAACTTGATGTATTGCAAAGGAACACGAAACGATTTATCCTGGTTCAGGCCCTCAAGGTGAGGTAATACCCTACTTCCAGCTGTGGTGTATTGCCTTTGAGGTTTCTCTAGTGAGATTGTCTGTCTTGCCTCGAGGGGCTCCCTACCCCTCCTTATATACTGGAGAGGTGAGGTTATATGATAGGAATCCCAGTCGGACTCCGACCAAGAGATTTCCTTCTAGGAATACAACATACCTGACTAGGACTATATCTTTTCCTTATCATACAAGGTAATATGCACCGAGTCCTATTATATTCCTAATTACAGGATTAGGCTCATCCTCTACCGAGTGGCCACAATGCTTCTCATGAGGTACCTGGGGCCCATGGCCTTCACAGGCAGCTTTGGAAGTGTCGATGTTTTACACCGATAATAAATATATGGGGCTACTTGGCGGATGGAAACTTGATGGATTGCAAAGGAACACGCAGATGTTTTATACTGGTTTAGGCCCTCGATGTGAGGTAATACTGTGGGAGCCATGGGCCCCGGGTACCTCATTACCAGCACATGGGCCACTCGGATAGAGGATGGGACAGACCATGTAATTAGAGATAAGATAGTACCCGGCAGGCTGTGCCTTGTATAATAAGGAAACATAGCCTTAGTCGGATAGATTCTCTATCTCTAAGAAGGAAATCCCTTGGTCGTATCCGACTGGGATCCTTACCATGTACCTCTGTCCCCTAGTATATAAAGGGAGGCAGGGCGCCCCATGAGGGCACGCAAGATCATTGATCGCAAAACCACCTCAGAGGAATAACACCTCAACTGGACATAGGGTATTACCTCACATCGAGGGCCTGAACCAGTATAATTCTCTTGTGTTCCTCTACAATCCACCGAATTCCAGGTCGCCGAGTAGCCCCATAATATTATTGCCGGTGTAAAACATCGACAGTTGGCGCGCCAGGTAGGGGCCGGCGAATCTTCATCAACAGAATTCGATGGATCCATCAAACGGAGTCAAGGGCTAACAAGTTTCTTCCAACTGGAGACACATCACCTTCGGGAGTCTTGATTTCGTCGCCGATCAAATCTCGGCAATCTTTCCTTGCTGAAGCAGACCGATCTCAGCCAGCCGAGGAGCCAGCCGGCGTTGCGCCAGTCGGCCCAGGGACGTCGCCATCTCCTTCGAACGATATTACTACGACAGTCCTCACATCGCCGTGACATCGGGACAACTACTTCCTTCGCGTCCGACTCGCGCTAGGCTTGAGCCAGCGTGGGGTAGGTTCCGAGAGGTGGGAGAGATCGTCAATCTCCGTACGGATTTGGACAGACGTTGTGCATCTCCCGCGCAGCAAGATCCGACCTCCAGCAATTCAAGTTTGGACAGGTCTGAACCGTTTCAGATTGGATCTTAGGAGAGGGTCGGAGTCGTCCTAGACTCCGATAAACTACTCGAGTCCTGACACCGAAGTCGGATAGCGGTTCGAGCACCAACTCGGACCCCCCCCCCCCCCTTGGCAAGCCTTCTCCTCCCCGCGAGATTCTCATGGATTCAACGCCACCGTTCCGAGGTGCGCCGACCTGCACGAGGAGAGCAAGAGGAGGCGCGCCGATACAACACAAGAGGAGGCCAACCGCCAAGCTCGCAATGACGGGCTAACGACAGGCTGGACGAGCCGCCCAGAGCAGATCCTCCAAACAAGTCGGCGACCACGACGTCTTCATCACGCTCACAACAGAACGTCGTGGCCGCCGCAACTCTGCTGGATACACCTCCAGCTTGGGCCGGATCATCGGCCACAACAAACTATGCCAAGATCAAGGCGATGAATTACTGCTGCCCGCATGCCAAGCAGCAAGAACAGTCAGGCAACACTCACATACCGACCCATCGGATGGGCTTCTCCCAGTGGAGTCATCTGCAATCAGGCGCGACGTCGGGTGGCCGTGTTTGCTCCAACCCGGCAGGCGAAGAGTCCGCACAACGCTCGGCAACACACTACGACGAACCGGCGGCGTCGCCATACACAGCCGACGCCAATCAAGACCCTCCGAATGCGAATACAGACGCGATTTCGCCACACATAAAGCCGCCCGGCGTGAAGAGCGCGAAGAGGATGAACGCCGCCGACTGGAGATGAACACGAGCGCTTCGGTCTCCACTACGAACACGGCTAGCACCGCCAAAATGAAGCCCAAGTCTCACGATAACGAAGGCATTCCCGCCTTTAACTCGGGAGTTACAGGATGTCCCGCTGGCGCAGTCGGCTTTAAAGCCTACCGGAATCGAAAGTACGACGGCAAGTACCAACCCAGAGTCCTGGCTCACGTTTACGTCCTAGAGCCGTACCAGCTGCTGGGGGCTGACAGCGAGCCATGGCTTAACTACCTCCCAGTGTGCATTAGCCGACTCGGCGAGGATCATGGTTGACAGGCCTCCAAGGCGATCGATCGGATTCCTGGGGACAACTCAGGGGGGTGTCATCGTTAAATTCCAGGGGACTACGAAGAGACCTGGCTTTCCGAGCACGACCTTTAACCAGCTGCATCAAAAGAAGAACGAGTCTCTGCGTGAATTCATCAAAAGGTTTTTTCCGAGAAGCGCAATCAGATTCCAGTATCAAAGACGAGGTCGTCATCGCCGTCCTTTCGCAAGGGAGTAAAAGAAAGACGCCGCTCATCGCGAGTTCACTCTCGGAAGCAGCCATCCACTGTCCGGGCTCTTTTCAGAAATGGCCAACAATACGGCCGACTCGGCTGAAGCCGTCGCTGAGGCCCTTCAACGAAGAAAAGAAGGAGCCCGAAAAGACAACAAGGCGAAAGCCGACCAACGAGCCGTCTCAGAATAAGTTTGGCAGCCGCAACAGGAAGTCGGACAACGAGTGCCAACATGGAGCGAGTCGGTCCGCGGCCCAGCGGAACAACGACTATCAAGAAGTCATAAGCGGGCCTTTGCCCATTTTCACCCCAAAGGCGCACGTGGCCAAGGACTTGCACATGCTCAAGAAGTTTGCCT